>JARYGA010009971.1:0-26748 GCA_030545235.1 Helianthus tuberosus | reverse complement strand
GGCCAGTTATTCAAGAAAACAGGCAATGGTGTATATGATTTCAGTAATCATTACCCCAAAGGGAAAGGAACTTAAGGAAATTCCAGTAGTCTCAGAATACCCAGATGTATTCCCAGAAGAACTACCAGGATTACCACCCGATAGGGAGGTAGAGTTTAGAATTCATCTAGTTCCTGGAACTATACCAATAGCCAAAGCACCTTACCGATTAGTACCCACAGAAATGCTAGAATTAAAGAAACAATTAGATGAGTTGCTCGGTAAAGGATTCATACAACCTAGTTCATCCCCGTGGGGAGCACCAATGTTGTTCGTAAAGAAAAAGGACGGTTCGATGCGAATGTGTATCGATTATAGAGAATTGAATAAGGTTACAATTAAGAATCGATACCCATTATCTAGGATTGATGATCTCTTTGATCAACTTCAAAGAGCTAGATATTTTTCTAAGATCGACTTACGCTCCGGATACCATCAATTGAAGGTACAAGACGAAGACATACCTAAAACTGCTTTCAGAACTAGGTATGGTCATTACGAGTTTACAGTCATGCCTTTCGGACTAACGAATGCACCTGCGGCATTCATGGACATGATGAATAGAATCTGTAAACCATACTTGGATAAATTTGTAATTGTTTTTATTGACGATATACTTATTTATTCCAAAAGTCAGGAGGAACATTGTCGGCACCTGCATGCACTCTTAACCTTGTTGAGAAAAGAAAAGCTTTACGCCAAATTCTCGAAGTGTGAATTTTGGCTACAAGAAGTGCAATTTTTAGGACACATGGTAAATCACAAAGGCATTCACGTAGATCCTGTTAAGATAGAAGCAATTACCAAATGGAAAATCCCACAATCAGCTATGGAAATTAGAAGCTTTTTAGGATTAGCTAGGTACTATAGGCGCTTTATTAAGGATTTTTCTAAAATAGCAGTGCCATTAACTAAGCTAACCTGTAAAGCAGTTAAGTTTGAATAGGGACCTAGGCAAGAAGAGGCGTTTAAGGTATTTAAGCAAAAGTTAACAAACGCTCCAATTCTAGCTTTACCAGAAGGAACAGAAGATTTTGAAGTTTATTGTGATGCTTCTAAACTAGGATTAGGATGTGTGCTAATGCAACGCAAGAAGGTAATTGCGTATGCATCAAGGCAATTGAAAAAGCACGAGGAAAACTATACGACTCATGACTTAGAACTAGGAGCCATAATTTTTGCTCTTAAGATTTGGAGACATTATCTGTATGGAAGTAAGTTTACTGTCTATACGGATCATAAAAGTTTAAGGTACATATTTGGGCAAAAAGAATTAAACATGAGGCAAAGAAGATGGATGGAAATCCTAAGTGACTACGACTGTGATATCCAATATCACGAAGGAAAGGCAAACGTAGTTGCAGATGCCTTAAGTCGTAAGTATCATGAGAAACAACGACGAGTCCGTGCTCTTAGATTAAATCTGCAATTAGATTTAATGGACCAACTGAAGAAGGTACAGGAAACAACAATCAAAGATGATGCTGAAGGAATGAAAGGACGGATAAAAGAATTAGAGCAAGGAGTGGATGGAATTTGGAGATTCCATAAGAAAAGAATTTGGGTACCTAAGCAAGGAGAATTAAGAAATAAGATTTTAGAAGAAGCTCATAAATCTAGGTATACCATGCATCCTGGTAACAATAAAATGTACCAAGATTTAAGAAATAATTTCTGGTGAATAGGAATGAAAAAGGACATAGCTAGATATGTTTCTAAGTGTCTTACTTGTTCACAAGTTAAGGCAGAACACCAGAAACCTTCAGGTCTACTTCAACAATTAGAAATGCCTGTATGGAAATGGGAGCTCATAACAATGGACTTTGTTACTAAGCTACCCAAAACCAGAAAAGGTAATGATGCGATTTGGGTAATTGTGGATCGATTAACCAAATCTGCTCATTTTCTACCCCTGTAAGAAACCTTTAGTTTGGAAAGGTTAGCCAAGTTGTATGTAGACAAAATAGTATCCTTACATGGAGTTCCACTCTCCATTGTATCGGATAGAGATAGTCGTTTCACTTCCCATTTCTGGAAAAGTTTCCAAGGGGAAATGGGAACCCGATTAAATTTAAGCACAGCATATCATCCACAAACAGATGGACAAAGTGAAAGGACGATACAAACCCTGGAAGACAGGCTCCGAGCATGTGTAATAGATTTTGGTGGAAACTGGGACGATCACTTACCTTTAATTGAATTCTCCTATAACAATAGTTATCATGCAAGCATTGAAGCTGCCCCATTCGAGGCACTGTATGGACGAAAGTGCAGAACTCTTGTTTGTTGGGCAGAAATAGGAGAAAGCCAATTATCAGGTCCTGAAATTGTGCAAGAGACCACCGACAAGATTACTCAAATTACGGAAAGACTGAAAACTGCTCGAGATCGTCAAAAGAGCTATGCCGACAATTGACGCAAACCACTAGAGTTCCAAGTTGGAGACAAGGTACTCTTGAAAGTTTCTCCTTGGAAAGGAGTAGTACGGTTTGGTAAGAAAGGAAAGCTAAGTCCAAGATACGTAGGTCCATTTTCAATAATCCAAAGTATAGGACCAGTTGCCTATCGCTTACAACTACCAGAAGAACTAGCTGGAATACATGATGTATTTCATGTATCCAACCTCAAAAAGTGTCTATCAGACGAATCCCTGGTAGTGCCTCTTCAGGATATAGAGGTAAATGAAAAGTTAAAATTCGTAGAGAAACCGCTTCAAATAGAAGACCGAAAGATCAAATTTCTCAAACACAAGCGATTGGTACTAGTCAAAGTCAAGTGGGATTCGAAACGAGGACCCGAATACACTTGGGAGCTGGAATCGGAAATGAAGCGAAAGTATCCTCACTTATTTCAGTAAATCTCGAGGACGAGATTCTAAATAAGGTGGGGAGGATGTAAGGACTCTCAAAATTTTCCCAATTTTACCCATAAGTGAAAACCCGAACCCCTGAAACACCACTGTACATGAAAAACTAAGAAAACAGAATTAGTGGGTTTCAGGCGGGCCGCGTCAATATGTAGGTTGACTAGATAAGCGTTCCCGAGCCACATGGCATACACCTGTCGACCCTACTCGTGACCAATCAAGCCTACGCATAGACTAGGCGGCCACGTGGGCCGTGTAAAGTATGGCTGAAGGTTCACGCGGGCCGTGTGAACCCTAAATTTCACCTATAAATAGCCTAGCTCAGGGGCTTTCATTCTGTGTCGATGAAAACTTTCAAAAACGAAATTCTACTGCTCTGAAGTCGAAATTACAACCTCAATTAGTGGGGTGCTGCTACGATACAGGGTATTAACTCGATCGCTGCTACGATTCAATGTCCGATCGATTGAAACTATCCGATGAATGTTTAAGTGCTGCTCAAATTGGGTTTATACTTTGTCATTCGTCGTGAATTCGATGGATGTTTAAGTATTGCACTTTGTCATTCGTTGTGAGGGTTTAATCTCGTGAGTTATCGTAAATGCTGTATTAGTTACTGACCTAATTCATGTGCATTGTTGTTTAAATTAGGTTATCAGGCTAATCAGTAGGCTAAATTCTGCCCGTATACATCTGCAATGTGAGTCATTCTCTTTTTATCAAAAGTATTTTACAATACTCCATTTTCAAATGTTATAATTACAGGGATTAAGTCGTGGTTATCTTAATCACTGGCTAGTGGGGTATTGTGCACATTAATAATTTCTCACGGGTTAGGCTAATAAATCCTAACAGTGATAAACGTCACTTCTTGGGGAAAGACCCAATAGTGGTATGACCATCGTCACACGGGTGACAAGGCGCCAGATAAAAATAAGATATAAGCCATTGTAATCGCTCTTATGCTGTAAATTATAACTACGTGTCATTTTGGCAAAATGAATGATTCACCAGTATTTCCCCGCTGGTAAAAATATTCTTAAAACATGTTTCAGACGACCTGCTGTAAATCAAGGAAAACGTGCTACGGAGCACTAACCAGCTTGAAGAGGTGGCTCAGTTAAAATGAATAAACATGTTTTAATAAATCAGGGAATTTCCTAGTAAAATTCCTCTATTGTAAATTAAGGGGTTTATCCCGAATTATGAAATAAAATAATTGGGCATTTCAAGTTTTTAAAAGATCCTGTTAAAATACTTCCGCTGTCGCATCATTTAAATACCACGGGTTCCTGTCCCGTGGCTCCTGACCGGGTCAAACCGGGGTTGGGGCCGTGACAGATTCACTCGAAGGTTTGTCGAGTATAGGCGAGAAGAATTCAGGAGATGCTGGTTCAAAGAGCTCAGGGAGCGCGGGTTCTCGTAACCCAGATGCTGGAGCTACTCCGTCTTCTATCGCACATGATGAAGAGGAGGAAGAAGAGGAAGAGGATCCTGCTGCCAAGTTGTTAAGCAGGAAAAGAAGTAGGAGTGAGACCACAGCTGGTGTGTCTACTGTACCGAAGGCTGGAGGAGTTCCCTTGCTCGGGAAGCAGAGCAACTTGCGCTCTCTGTATAAATTCTCTCCTAGTTAGTTTCTTTACTTCCTTGCTTTCTTTGTTGTTCTGTCTATTTAACACTCCGTTTTTGTAGAGGCCAAAAAGAAGACCCCTGAAAAGAAGGGTGTTGCCATCAAGGACCCCTAAGAGCCGACGCAGAAGAGGCCCACGGTTACTATCAAACCCTTCAAGGCTGCTGGGATGGAGGCCGAGAAGGAGAAGGAGAAAGCTGCTGAGAAGGAGAAAGAGAAAGAGAAGAAGAAGGCTACTGAAAAGCCTGTTGGTGGTAATCCAAAGGACACCGGGGCCGCTGCTACAACTGTTCATGATAAAGCGCAGGGTCCGGAGGTCGTTCACATTACGGGGCTTGACCAGCCCCTTCATGAGAAGGAGAAGGAAACCACCCGAGGTAAGGGACCAGAGGTTATTGAGCCAACCGCGGCTGCGCAGGTTGATACCCCCACCCACACTGTTCAAGTTACTTCCGTTGGGGGATCGGCTACTGCTGCAGGCGGCGCAGGTGGAGCAGGGGGGTCCAAGCCACAGACTCCTATCGGTCCTAAGGATACCTTAGGCGATATTTATTACAAAAGTTACACCGAGGAGGAGCGTGGTGATGCTCCGCATCGACCCCCTTGGGGTCTAAAACAGAAGGATACCTTTCTTGAGTTTGCTGCTTGCCGTGACTGGTTCTTAAATTCCTTCACTCCCGGCGAAGTTATTCGGCAAAGAAGTCGAACCCATGACGGGTTATATCAGGCTTATGTTGTCGGGGAAGCCAACACTCGCGCCGCTAACCATCAGATTGTGCCCGAGTGGCGCACGATGGTTAAAGAGCGGAGTGACTGGGAAAAATATCGCGATTGTTTGTTGAGGGAAGCCAAGGATTTTGAGAAGCTTAAGGCTGCATTTCTTGAGGAGAGAGCCAAGTTCGAGGCTGATAGGAAGTCGGAGGAATGGGGCAGGGAAGGGCTTAGGGGTAAGCTTCATGCTGCCGAAGATCTCCTGGCGAAGGAGAAAGATGAGTTTAAGAGGATATGTGAAAAAGACAATCAGCGCGCGTTCGCGGCTTGTACCAAGATTACCGACCTTGAAGCTCAAAATGCGACATTATCAAAGAAGGTCGAGGATCTTGTAGCTGAGAAGGAGCGTACTGAGGTTTAACAATTAACTCCTCTTTTCCATTTTGCTTTTTATTTTGTTAGAATTCTAAGTCTCTTTTTTATCTTGTGTAGGATGAATTTAAAGCGCAGGTATCCGGTAAGGATAAGGACCTGGCAGCCAAGGACGTCGAGATTGCCGAGCTGAAGCGTCACCTGCAAGAGCAGGTTGACAGAAGTGAGTCCTTGGAGATCGACCTTGAAGCTGAGAAAGGCAAGGTTGCCACTGCCGAGGAGGCCAGGAAAAAGGCTGAGGAGGCGCACGCAATAAGTTCAGCTGCCCTTAATGTGGCGCAAAATAACTATTCTGAGGTCCAAGGCATTGTTGACACGCTAGTCTCCGAAGCTGAATGGATGTGTGGCAGAGGAGTAGTCCTGGTATTGTTCGTTTTCTTAACTTAGGCTCTTGTTAAAAACCAATTTCTCATTTGCTTCTTTTGCTATAGATGGCCAACTCCATCTTAAATGCTGGAGAACTGGATAGAGCTGTTGCTGCTCTTATAGATGCTTCTCGCGCGGTTGGTCACCGGGGAGGTTATCTGGAGTGTGCGCAGCATGTTAAAGAGGTGTTTGGGCAAAAGTTTGACACTAGTCATTGCTCGGTGACCAATGAAGCTGATGCCGAGTTGGCTCGCGCTGAAAATGCTTATGATCACCTATCATTGCCTGTGATGGACTTGGTCGCAAAGGCTTTAGAGCACGATGACTGGTGCAAACGTCTAAAGAGCATTCTCGACCCACCAGAAACTGTTGAGTTATCTGACGAGGAGGAACTGGCGGGCAATGATGGTGATGGTGATGGCAATGGTGATGGCGACAAACATGACGATGATGATGATGGTGGTGACGGTTATGAGTAGGTAGTATTGACAGGCTTTGTGCCTTGTAATTTTTATCTTTAGGTGTCACATGTAACCCGTTGCGCGGTCGCGCTTGTTTAATGATAATTTGTTTTTATGTAACTATTGCACAGTTGCGCTTGTTAAATACGATGTTTATGCTTATTCTGCCCAGTTACAATTATTGACTGTTGTTAGAAACTTTGGTTAAGTTAGCGCGAATAAATTTAAGTGTGGCTCTTGTGCGAGTGTAACTGCCCGGTCTCGCGCTATGTTCGCGGAGGACCTTGGAGGCATAACTCAAGAACTCGTAATTTACTAAAGTGTTTTTGTGCTAATCAAAAGTTTAACATGCATTTGTAACGTAGAAGTCATCATGATAAAAGAAAACATAAGTCGAATGTTTTCATTGATTAAGAAACAGGCGCTTAGGCCAACATACATCGCGTGTAAGTAACATAAGGGGCGTTTAGCCAACATAGGAAATTAAAAAGGTGCGTGGCCAACATGAGTGAGTAAAGGCGCAAGGCCGAGAGTAGTTACATATAGCACTTGCACAGTTGTTGCGCGTTCCACGTACGCGGGATGATGTATCCATCCAGGGTGCGCAACTTGTATGCCCCTTTCCCTAGCACCTCGTGTATTAAGTATGGGCCTTACCATTTGGGTGCTAGCTTTCCTAGTCGTTCAGCGTTAGAAGCTTCATTGTCTCTGAAGACATACTCTCTTAGAGTGAAGGTACAAATGCGCACTCTTGCATTGTACTACCTTTCTAGCTGCGTGTTGTACTTGGCTTCTTTAATTCGCGCAATTTTGCGCCTTTCTTCGAGTAAATCCAAGTCAAGACGAAGCTCTGCCTCGTTATCGATTGTGTTGACCGCTGTCAAGCGCGGCGAGGGCAGACTAATCTCAGCTGGGATAACCGCCTCTGAGCCATAGACTAGGCTGAAAGGGGTTTCGCCAATGCTCGTTTTTGGCATGGTTCGATGAGCCCACAGGATACTCGGGAGCTCATCTACCCAGCCTCTTCGCTTTGTGCCCAGTCGGGCCTTTATCCCATCGACGATACTTTTGTTTACACTTTCAACTTGGCCGTTGCCTTGGGGGTGCGCAACGGAAGAGAAAGTGTGTTCGATCTTCATCTCTTTCATCCACTTTTGGAGGTCGTCAGATGTGAAGTTGGTGCCATTGTCGGTGACAATCTTGAGTGGCATGCCAAACCTGCAAATGATGTGTTCCCAAATAAACTTGCGCACCATCATTGCAGTAGTTGAGGCGAGGGCTTTGGTCTCCACCCATTTCTGGGAAAGGTCCCACCATATCAATCCCCCACTACTGAAAAGGCCAAGCAGTGGATACAAAGATAAGATCATTTTTTGGGCGAAGGGTCTTCGAGGAGTGCCTTTGACAAGAGTCGCATTTGCGCAACTCCTTTAGAGCGTCTACGTGCATCCCTGGCCAGTAGTATCCAGCGTTCATTATTTTCGCAACGACCATGCGTGGCCCTGCATGTATGCCACAAATTCCTTCGTGAATCTCCCTGATCAAGTAATTTGCATCCTGGGGGTCTACGCAGCGCAAGAGTGGCCCCAAGAAAGATTTTCTGTACAAGATACCGCCATTCATCTCATAATGCAATGCCTTGTTCTATATCTTCCTTGCCTCTGCCTTGTTTTCAGGGAGGGCTCCTTCTTGCAAATACTTGATTATAGGGCTCATCCAGGATGGTTGCCCTATCTCTATCACATTCACTTGACGCAACAAAACCGACAAGTTCTTTAATACTTCGATTCTCACATCCTTGGCGAGATGTTGAAAAGAAGTTGAAGCAAGCTTGCTTAAGGCGTCTGCTGGTTTGTTTTCTGAGCGATTGATATGCACCACCTTGTAGGACCTGAACTGCTGAAGAAACTCCTTTGCCTGATTTAAGTACAAAGCCATACCTTCGCCCTTCGCGTCATATAGTCCGTTGATTTGACTGGCAATCAAGAGTGAATCAACATGCGCTTGCAGATTTTGAGCTCCCATTTTTATGGCGAGGCGCAAGCCTGCCAGAAATGCCTCGTATTCTGCCTCGTTGTTGGTGTTCTTGAAATCCAACTTGATGGCGTATGTAAATTCATGTTTCTAGAGGCTCACAAGGCGCAAACCAGCTCCTGCTTCATCTTCGTTTGAGGCCCCATCCGTGTACAGCAACCATAACTCATTGGATGTGTCTTTTACAGGAGTCTCAACAATCTCACAATCTTTGATTTTATCCGCCGGGACTTCTGTGATGAAGTCCGCTAGAGCTTGTCCCTTGATGGCTGGGCGCGGCTTATACAAAATGTTGTGGCCTCCTAGCTCGATCGCCCACTTTGCCAACCACCCAGATGTCTCTGGCTTTTGCAATATCGTGCCAATGTGGAAATTGGTAAGTACAGTGATGACGTGACCTGTAAAATATCTGCGCAGCCTCCTGGAGGCATGTAGCAGCGCAAGTACTAATTTTTCCGTCGTTGAATATCTCGTTTCTGGATCTGTAAGTACCCTACTGACTTAATAAATTGGAGTCTGAACTCCATTTCTCTCCACAAGCAATACCGACCCCACTGCCTTATCCGAAGAAGTTAAGTACAGAATGAGTAGCTCTTTTTCGAGCGGCGCGGTCAGGGTAGGGAGCTCAATCAAGCACTCTTTCATTTGCTGAAAAGCAACTTCTGCTTCGGGCGTCCACTTAAATTCTTGTTTTTTATGCAGTTGCGCAGAGTGCTGATAAAAGGATATGACTTTGCAGCGTGGTTTGACAGAAAACGGTTAAGCGCGGCTAGGCGGCCGGCCAACCTTTTCATCTCCTTGATCGTTCGTGGTGACGGCATCCGCTCTATGGCTTGAACTTTCTCTGGATTGACTCTAAACCCGCCATTTGTAACCATGAAGCCCAAAAATTTTCCCTCCTCCATACCAAAGAAACATTTGGCTGGATTCAGTTTCATATTCACGCTTCTCAACGAGCTGAATGTTTTCTCGATGTCTTTCAACATTCGGTCCTCTTCGGTACTTTTAATTACGAGATCATCGATGTAAACCTCGATGTGTTTCCCAATATCTTCAGCAAAGATTTTATCCATTAGACGTTGGTATGTTGCCCCAGCGTTTTTGAGGCCGAACGGCATCTTTGTATAACAGAAGATCCCGAGATCGGTCCGAAAAGTTGTCTTGTCTTCGTCCTCAAGCTTCAGTTGAACCTGGTGATACCCCTTGTAACAATGAGTTCTCTCGAATACTCCTTCGATATCACTTAGCCATCGTTGGCACACGATTGGATCAACCTCCCCATTATATATTGGTGGTTTACATGCCATGAATTCCTTGTATGAACAAGGCTTTCGTCCACCATGCTTTTCCTTTGTTGAATTGGAATCATCTTCCAATTTCTTGATTTTCCCTTCCACTATTGATAAAACCGTGTTTTGAATTTTATCAATAAAGCCCGACAAACTGTTTTCGATCGCCTTTCCAACCTCTTCGGCAATCACTTCTCTCATTTGTTCGGTGACTCTTGGCACCGCATTATCATTACCTCCATCAGCCATCTCGATTTCTGAAATGTTTACATAGTTTGTTAAACATTCCATTTATAACACATGCTTTACTTGTTTTGATTTAATCAAGTTCATAACTCGATTTAATCATTCTTGTTTCAATTCAATCAAGTTCGTAACTTGATTTAATAATTCTTGTTTCATGCATTTCTTGTTTTTTTTTTTTTTTTTGAGTGAGCTTATACACACTCTTTTCATTTTCATGCATATTTATTCATTTCTCATTCTATATGTGATACATGATTTATTAACAAAATAAGTTAACTCTTACCGGACGATCGATCAAGCTTGAACCGAACACTTTGTTGACAACCTTAGGCTCTGATACCAACTTGTAACACCCGTCTAATTAAACTTGATTTTTGATCATAACGTATACCATTATAAAGAAAAGAAACTGCTTGATTAACTTATAAATTAAACAAAAGGTTCATAAGTAACAATAGTTTAGTCATATAAGACTAAACAAAACGTTTCAAAAGTTGTTTAACAATCAATTACAACCCATAATCTAAGTCTAGTAAGGATTTAAAACATTGCGGAAGCTTGAGGATAGTGTTCGGTTCTTCAAAAGTTTGCTCGACCATCTTCCGATTAGTTACTATCAACACCTAGGATTAAAACACATCATAAGTTAGTTTTAATCAAATATAAAGGGTTATAAACAAGTTCCAAGCATCAACAAATAAAAAAAAATAACATTTTCCGGCCTGAAGGCGTCGCGCGATGCGACGGGGTCTCGCGCTACGCGAGGCCCTTGTTTTCACAGAAGGTTTGTTTGCTGAATGCTGATTAATTCCCAGCTCCAAGTGCAATCAAGTTCAAACTTTAAATAGCCATAACTTTTGACTCGTAAGCCCGTTTTAGGTGATTCTTTTTCCTATGCGTTTGTAAATTCATTACCGACGCGCCTATTACAATTATGATACCGAAAAATCTATTCACGGACTGAAAGGCTATAATTCCTTATACGTTTATTTGACCCATTCTAACTTTAGTCAATTTACTACCCATTTAACTAGTATGTTTATGGTAACTTATGCCTAACATCCGGGACTTATTGTCGCTCACATTTCATTATCAATTCTCTTGGTTTAATGCTTTTGTGAGTATTATCGCCATTATTACCCCTAGATCAACAAAGCCACAACTTACGCTATTAATCGACCCATTGGCTCATCTTGCGGAATTCCTCCATTATGATGACTACCAATGATTTATTGACAACTCTAAATTTATTCTTCAAGTAATAATCATGATCACTTCCAATCAACATGACTCTTTATCAACTACGTATAATCTAACAACATTTCGCTTAATGTAACAGGTTAAGTTACATACCTTCAAAGTTTGCCCTTTAAACGTGGTTCGCCACCCGCTTGTCCGCTTGACGCTCCTGCGTCCGTTCCTATAGAGTACATTTATGATGCGTTTTAGAACTCTCTTTAAATCATAATTCGCATAATACACCAAAACATCATGATTATGCGTTTAAGCTAAGAATTTCAGTTTTAAGCCTTCATAGAGGCATTTCAACAAACACTTTAAGGGCAGAATTTTATATCTATCATATTCAAGTTTATAGCTTGCTAGTTAGCTAACTTAATCATCAATATAGCCTTCATATATCATTTAAACATCATGCATTTTCTGAAATCATTTTCTAAGATCAAATTACACTAAAATATTCATTCTAAATCCTAATGTTCATCATCATATAGTAAAACCCACAACCCACCTTCAAGGTGTTCATGGAATTCCCTGAAATTGGACATGATATCACATGTAGTTGTCTAGGTTTCACTTCTAGACACCATATCATTCCTAATCTAACCAAATAACACACATGCAACATCTAAATTCAGATTTTCCAAAATCATGAGAGATTCAAGTTGAGAGATTTCATCAGATTTTACATACCTTAGAATCCTCTCGTGATAAGGATCAATAATCTATGTTCGGATTTTGATTTGGACTGAGTTTGATCCTTCAATTTAGAGTTTTTATGCTGACTAGGGTTTGAATGGACTTGGGGTCGCTCCTGATCGATCTCCACCAAGAACACAGACAATGTTTGTGTTTTATTTTTTTGATTATATAAATTCTAGTTTCATTTTAAACACAAATGGTCCCTAGACTTGCCTTGGATTCAATTATAGCATTTTTAACCCACTTGTAGGTTACTACTAAACTTTCACCTAATTGGGTTAAATAAAATCCTAGTTAGTTATCTAGTTTATTTATCAACTTTATATTTATTTAAATATAAATTTGCATTTTTCGGGGTGTTACAAGTCCACCCCCCTTAAAAGGGTTTCGTCCCCGAAACCGAAGTACGTACCAAATAATGTAGGGTGGAGACGTCGCATCTCCTCTTCGGACTCCCACGTAGTGTCCGAACCTTTCCTATGCTCCCATTTGACTTTGACTTGATCAATTTGTTTATTTCGTAGATGTTTGACCTTTCGGTCCAAAATCTCCACCGGTCTCACCGCATAATTCAAACTATTATCCACTTCGATATCATCGTAATGAATATAGTCCGTTTCGTCCGCTAAGCACTTTCTTAGTTGTGACACGTGGAACGTGCCATGGATTCCACTTAACTCCTCCGGTAATTCAAGACGGTAAGCTACCTTGCCAACTTTCCCGATAATTTTAAATGGCCCAATAAACCTTGGGCTTAGCTTCCCCCTTTTTCTGAATCTAATAACACCCTTCCATGGGGAAACTTTTAGCATGACCATGTCACCAACTTGGAATTCGATTGGCCTTTTCCTTTTGTCAACATACGCCTTTTGCCTGTCTTGAGCCGCTTTCAAGTGTGCCCGAACAATATCGATCTTTTCATTCGTGGCTCGTACTATATCTTGGTGGGCGAGTTCACGTGGACCCACTTCACCCCAACATACCAGGGTTCGACACTTCCTACCATAAAGCATTTCGTATGGTGCCATCTTAATACTAGATTGGTAACTGTTGTTATATGAAAACTCGACTAACGGTAGGTGAACATCCCAACTGCCTCCAAAGTCGATTATACACGCCCGTAGCATGTCCCCCAATGTTTGTATTGTTCTTTCACTCTGTCCATCAGTTTGAGGATGGTACGCAGTGCTAATGAACAATTTGGTCCCCATTTGCTCTTGGAAATCACGCCAGAAATTCGAAGTAAACCGGGTATCCCTATCAGACACGATGGACACCGGCACCCCATGACGTGCTATGATTTCATTGGTATAAACTTCTGACATCTTTTCTGACGTATAAGTCTCACGAATCGGAATGAAGTGAGCACTTTTCGTCAATCTATCCACCACTACCCATATGGCATCAAAACCACGATTCGTCTTAGGCAACTTGGTTAACAGGTCCATTGTAATATGTTCCCATTTCCAAACCGGAATGTCTAACGGTTGGAGTTTGCCGTATGGTTTCTGGTGCTCCGCCTTGATTTGCAAACATGTCAAGCATTTTTCCACATATTTCGCCACGTCCCTCTTCATTCCGGGCCACCAATAATTTTGTTTTAAATCATTGTACATCTTGGTCGCACCCGGATGAATCGAATAACGGGATTTGTGAGCTTCATTAAGTAAAAGTGCCTTCACTCCACAAGTATGTGGGACCCATATTCTACCGGATCGAGTCTTCAACCCATTATGCCCATCCGACAAGTCTTTCAATTGGCCTATGATTCTTTCTTTCTTCCAATTCTCTTCTTTCATTGCTTCTAATTGCGCCTCTCGAATACGTTCAAGTACACCCGAGGTCACCACTAGTTGCATCGATCTTACTCGTATTGGGACATAATCCGCCTTTCTGCTCAACGCATCCGCCACCACATTAGCCTTTCCGGGGTGATAATGTATTTCACAATCATAGTCTTTCACCGTTTCTAGCCATCGCCTTTGTCGCATATTTAACTCTTTCTGTTCCAAAAAGTATTTCAAGCTCTTGTGGTCGGTGAATATGGTGCACTTTACCCCATACAAATAGTGCCTCCATATCTTTAATGCAAATACCACTGCAGCCAACTCGAGATCGTGCGTGGGATATTTCTTCTCGTGTATCTTCAATTGTCTCGAGGCATAGGCTATTACCTTGCCCCGTTGCATCAACACGCAACCTAGCCCCGATAATGAAGCATCCGAATAAACCACCATGTCTTCAACGCTGTCCGGCAATGTCAATACCGGAGCTTGAGTTAACCTTTCTTTTAGCGTTTGAAACGCTTTTTCTTGATCTTCACCCCAAATAAACTTTTCTTTCTTTTGGGTTAGCTTTGTTAGCGGTGACGCAATCTTGAAGAAATCTTGAATGAATCTCCTATAGTATCCCGCAAGCCCCAAAAAGCTTCTAATTTCAGAAGGGTTCTTCGAGGGATTCCATTTTGACACCGCCTCTATCTTTGACGGATCCACCAAAACCCCATCGGCACTTATGAGATGACCGAGAAATTGTACCTCTCGTAACCAAAAGGCACATTTAGAAAATTTTGCATAAAGCTTCTCTCGTCTAAGTGTCTCTAACACTTCTTGTAAGTGGCGTGCGTGTTCGGCTTCACTTTTCGAATACACCAAGATATCATCGATAAACACGATGACCGACTTATCCAACATTGGCTTGCAAACCCGGTTCATGAGGTCCATGAAAGCCGCGGGCGCATTTGTTAGCCCAAATGACATCACGAGAAATTCGTAATGTCCATATCTTGTGCGGAAAGCCGTCTTCGGCACATCTTCTTCTTTGACCTTTAGTTGGTGATACCCCGACCGAAGGTCAATTTTTGAAAACCAACTCGCGCCTTGTAGTTGGTCAAATAAGTCATCTATCCTCGGGAGCGGGTATCGGTTCTTTACCGTGAGTTTGTTTAACTCCCGATAATCGATACACATGCGCATGCTCCCGTCCTTCTTTCTCACAAACAACACCGGTGCGCCCCAAGGAGACACACTCGGCCTTATGAATCCCTTGTCAAGCAAATCTTGAATTTGGGACATCAACTCTTGTAATTCCGACGGTGCGAGTCGGTACGGGGCTTTTGCTACGGGTTTTGCACCCGGAATCAATTCGATCCCGAACTTTATTTCCCGTTCAGGTGGTATCCCCGGTAAATCATCCGGAAACACATCTTCATAATCTCGTATAACCGGTACATCTCCAATCTTTCGTGATTCTTTTTCGGGCTCATTAGCGTATATCATAAATGCCTTGCATCCTCGCTTCATGAGCTTGTGAGCTTTCAACATCGAACATACTATGGGGTTGCCTCCTTTTTCGCCATAAATGGTGACGTGTTTTCCGCTCGGAGATGTTAGTTTTATCTCTTTGCGAAAACACACGACCTTTGCATGGTATTGAGATAGCCAATCCATCCCAACGACTACTTGGAATTCTCCCATCGACATCGGAATTAGATTTATCAAATATTCTTCATCGTCAATGCTCAATTTACAGTTTTCACATACATCACAAACAATAAAACTCTTGTTATTACCTATCTCTACTTCTAAGGGCACAGGTAATTTTGTTAGAACAAATGAAGGATGTCGAATAAATCCATATGAAACAAAGGATTTATTCGCACCCGTATCAAATAACACGCGTGCAGGAATTGATTTTACAGCAAATATACCTGAGACCACATCAGGTTCAATCTTTGCTTCTGCGGCGGTTAATTGAAAAGATCTTGCCTTTGCTTTTGGGGCTTCACCTTTCGGTTCCTGCCCATCCTTCTTTCCAACCAGTTCCGGGCATTCCGACTTTTTGTGACCCGTTCGATAACAATTGTAACAAACCGTCACTTTCTCCGGGCACGACATAGCCATATGTCCCGTTTTCTTGCATATGGGACACGACTTATCCTTGTAACGACATTCACCCTTATGATTTTTCCCACAAATTTTGCAACCTGATGTACTACCTTTAGCATCTGATTTCTTTGCTGTTTCATTCGTTCTTGCTTTCTTGGTAGAGCTTGGATTCACATCTTGTGCCCTTCGTTCACCCCGTTCTATACTCTTTTTCAATTCAATCTCCCTTTCCCGAGCAGCATTGACAATCTCGGTAAGGGTCTCGTACTTTGAAGGGGTTATGAACTCTCTATACTCCGCGCTTAGCATGTTATGATAATAATAGACCTTTTGCTCTTCATTCGTTATCAAATCATCACAGAACTTCATCTTGTCCATAAACATCCCCGTGATCTTGTCTATGGATTCACCTTTGTGTCTGAGTTGCATGAACTCTTCCTTGATTTTATTTATGACCGCTTTGGGACTATGGTGTTTAAGAAACGGCGTCTTAAACTCCTCCCATGTCATGGCCTTAGCTGCTTCACTTCCAATCTCCTTCTTTTTGTTATCCCACCAGTCTTTCGCTTGGCCTCTTAATTGACCCGTACCATAAGCTACGTAGTCATTTTCATCACAATGAGTTCTCTCGAATATTCCTTCGATATCACTTAGCCATCGTTGGCACACGATTGGATCAACCTCCCCATTATATATTGGTGGTTTACATGCCATGAATTCCTTGTATGAACAAGGCTTTCATCCACCATGCTTTTCCTTTGTTGAATTGGAATCATCTTCCAATTTCTTGATTTTCCCTTCCACTATTGATAAAACCGTGTTTTGAATTTTATCAATAAAGCCCGACAAACTGTTTTCGATCGCCTTTCCAACCTCTTCGGCAATCACTTCTCTCATTTGTTCGGTGACTCTTGGCACCGCATTATCATTACCTCCATCAGCCATCTCGATTTCTGAAATGTTTACATAGTTTGTTAAACATTCCATTTATAACACATGCTTTACTTGTTTTGATTTAATCAAGTTCATAACTCGATTTAATCATTCTTGTTTCAATTCAATCAAGTTCGTAACTTGATTTAATAATTCTTGTTTCATGCATTTCTTGTTTTTTTTTTTTTTTTTTTTTTTTGAGTGAGCATATACACACTCTTTTCATTTTCATGCATATTTATTCATTTCTCATTCTATATGTGATACATGATTTATTAACAAAATAAGTTAACTCTTACCGGACGATCGATCAAGCTTGAACCGAACACTTTGTTGACAACCTTAGGCTCTGATACCAACTTGTAACACCCGTCTAATTAAACTTGATTTTTGATCATAACGTATACCATTATAAAGAAAAGAAACTGCTTGATTAACTTATAAATTAAACAAAAGGTTCATAAGTAACAATAGTTTAGTCATATAAGACTAAACAAAACGTTTCAAAAGTTGTTTAACAATCAATTACAACCCATAATCTAAGTCTAGTAAGGATTTAAAACATTGCGGAAGCTTGAGGATAGTGTTCGGTTCTTCAAAAGTTTGCTCGACCATCTTCCGATTAGTTACTATCAACACCTAGGATTAAAACACATCATAAGTTAGTTTTAATCAAATATAAAGGGTTATAAACAAGTTCCAAGCATCAACAAATAAAAAAAAATAACATTTTCCGGCCTGAAGGCGTCGCGCGACGCGACGGGGTCTCGCGCTACGCGAGGCCCTTGTTTTCACAGAAGGTTTGTTTGCTGAATGCTGATTAATTCCCAGCTCCAAGTGCAATCAAGTTCAAACTTTAAATAGCCATAACTTTTGACTCGTAAGCCCGTTTTAGGTGATTCTTTTTCCTATGCGTTTGTAAATTCATTACCGACGCGCCTATTACAATTATGATACCGAAAAATCTATTCACGGACTGAAAGGCTATAATTCCTTATACGTTTATTTGACCCATTCTAACTTTAGTCAATTTACTACCCATTTAACTAGTATGTTTATGGTAACTTATGCCTAACATCCGGGACTTATTGTCGCTCACATTTCATTATCAATTCTCTTGGTTTAATGCTTTTGTGAGTATTATCGCCATTATTACCCCTAGATCAACAAAGCCACAACTTACGCTATTAATCGACCCATTGGCTCATCTTGCGGAATTCCTCCATTATGATGACTACCAATGATTTATTGACAACTCTAAATTTATTCTTCAAGTAATAATCATGATCACTTCCAATCAACACGACTCTTTATCAACTACGTATAATCTAACAACATTTCGCTTAATGTAACAGGTTAAGTTACATACCTTCAAAGTTTGCCCTTTAAACGTGGTTCGCCACCTGCTTGTCCGCTTGACGCTCCTGCGTCCGTTCCTATAGAGTCCATTTATGATGCGTTTTAGAACTCTCTTTAAATCATAATTCGCATAATACACCAAAACATCATGATTATGCGTTTAAGCTAAGAATTTCAGTTTTAAGCCTTCATAGAGGCATTTCAACAAACACTTTAAGGGCAGAATTTTATATCTTTCATATTCAAGTTTATAGCTTGCTAGTTAGCTAACTTAATCATCAATATAGCCTTCATATATCATTTAAACATCATGCATTTTCTGAAATCATTTTCTAAGATCAAATTACACTAAAATATTCATTCTAAATCCTAGTGTTCATCATCATATAGTAAAACCCACAACCCACCTTCAAGGTGTTCATGGAATTCCCTGAAATTGGACATGATATCACATGTAGTTGTCTAGGTTTCACTTCTAGACACCATATCATTCCTAATCTAACCAAATAACACACATGCAACATCTAAATTCAGATTTTCCAAAATCATGAGAGATTCAAGTTGAGAGATTTCATCAGATTTTACATACCTTAGAATCCTCTCGTGATAAGGATCAATAATCTATGTTCGGATTTTGATTTGGACTGAGTTTGATCCTTCAATTTAGAGTTTTTATGCTGACTAGGGTTTGAATGGACTTGGGGTCGCTCCTGGTCGATCTCCACCAAGAACACAGACAATGTTTGTGTTTTATTTTTTTGATTATATAAATTCTAGTTTCATTTTAAACACAAATGGTCCCTAGACTTGCCTTGGATTCAATTATAGCATTTTTAACCCACTTGTAGGTTACTACTAAACTTTCACCTAATTGGGTTAAATAAAATCCTAGTTAGTTATCTAGTTTATTTATCAACTTTATATTTATTTAAATATAAATTTGCATTTTTCGGGGTGTTACAGTATTTGCGATTTAAAACCCACTTTTCTGGCTCGGTCGCTGAAACCTTTGCCGCTTTGGTCGGGCGCACATCATCTGCTGACGTTACTTCCTTCTTTGCATATATAATTGCCACCCCCATCTCGGTTGGGAACCCGATCGCTGAGTGGGGCGTGGAAGTTACCATGTTTAGCTCTCCTTGGGTTTCTCTCCCAATCAAAACATCATGCCTTGATTTGACAGGCATCACCATAAAGTTGACAGTTGTGGTTCTTGAATGCTTCCCGTCAGACAGCGTGACGGGGAAGCTGATTTGGCCTAGAGGGAAGACCATTTCGTTGCAGAATCCTGACAGAGGGTAGTCGACCTGCTCAAGTCTCGCTTTATCTTCATCATCAAACTGATTAAAGCAATGCTCATAGATGATATCCGCTGTACTTCCCGGATCAATAAATACGTACTCAGTCTCGTAATGACCGATAATACCGGTAATGACGACGGGGCATGTGGCGCGTGGACCCCCTCGCACTACCGGGAAGATGACCTGTTGTTCTTGCCAAGCCGGTTCGAAAGGTCGCTTGCCTTTATCTCTTGCGCTATATCTTGGTCCGTTGACCATGTGTGTCTCCAAGGGCCTAACCTTTTTCTCTCTTCCCTCATCGTTGCGCTGAATCTGACGTGTCTCTTTGCGCACGTTCTTTACCAGATGGCTTAGCTTTCCACTTTTCAATGCTTTTTTGATTTCTTGCCTTAAGCTGATACAGTCATCTGTCAGATGACCTGTATCCTTGTGGAAGTCACAGTACAGGTTGGGGTCCTGCCCCTTCTTGTTCGTCATAGGTCTGGGAGCCTTAAAATCATGGTTCTCCATCATGAGCACCTCTTTTGGTGTCTTTATGAGCGGAGTCCAGTGTTTGTCTCGATTCTCGTTTCTGACTGCCTTCCGATAACCAATGCGATCAATAGTGTCTCGGGCGTCTTCTCTGTATCGAGGTCGCTCGTCATAACCGCTGGAATGGCTGGCTTTCCATCCAGGGTTTTTGCCTTTGTTGCGCCTATTGATCGGAGTGTCGCGCTCCGGTCAAAGATAATATTTATATACCCTAATTACCCTTAACAAATAGCTAGTGGTAGTGAGGGGTCGAACCACGAAGAGTATGTGGTTTGTGTACGGATTTGATTGAATTATGAAGTTGTCACAATTATGAAGATTGCTAAGATATATTTTTGTGTTTTTGTTTGATTGGAAGATGATGTGTGTAAAATGCAACATATAAATTACATCAAATGAGGCATAAAACTAACCCTTTTTTAGTACTAATATTGGAAAAAGAGTGTTTTTGTCTTCCTTTTGTATTTTCAGGATTAAATGAGCTAAAAAACGCAAAAGAAGCAAAAAGACAGCTAAATCCAACATAAATACAAGAAAAGGAACATTAGTGGATTGCCCGAACCCTCAACGGCACCTTCCAAAGCAAAATAGAGAAAACAGAAGGCTGAACACGCCCCGTGCTCAGCCAGCACGGGGTCGTGCCCAAGAAGCAGCAGAAAAGACAAACCTATAGAAGCTTCTATTGCCCACCACGGGCCGTGCTCAGCGGACACGGGGGCGTGCCGAAAGTACTGCAGGCGCATTAATTGTAATTGCGAATTACAATTAATGAAGAGAGAGAGTGTCAGACAGGCACGGGGCCGTGCCCAGCGAACACGGGGCCGTGCCCAGGCCTCTGTTCAGCCTATAAATAGGAGTGCTTGGTTTCATTGCAACTCATCCCTTGACACACCACCTCTCTCACACTTCATCCACCACCCACCACCATCACAACACCATCATCCACCACCATCATCCATTGTCCATCATAGAGTGTGTGAGTCGTCTCGGGATCCAAGATTGATCGTAAGAGTTCTTGACAATCAAGGCCATGTTTGCCTAAGTCTCTTACATCACTTGGTGAAGACAAAGTGTCTAGTATAATACTTTTTATTTCTAATCTTTTGCACTTTTTATTTAGTTTTGTATTAATGACTTTAATAACTAGTTACTTATGTTGAAGGTGATCTTTCCTTATCGTTTGTCCGTGGTGTCTTGGCATTATTTTACTGTCTATATAAAATAAAGGATTTTCACCATTCATATCTCCACGGTCTATATGGAGGTATGTTGGCTACCTGGTCGGGGGTTAAGGGAACGGTTTGGTAAAGGTCTTGCCATTGTTCAGCGTTTAGAGGTCCTGCAATGGACCTGGGTCAAATTTAGTAGGACCTCCTTCAATACTTCACGGTATTGGATGGCGGGGGTCCAAACTCTTTGATCCCCTCATAAGTTAACTACTATTAATACTATAACCCGGCTATTTAGGACTGTATCCCTGCTGACTCAGACTACTTAGTCGAGGGTAACGTCACCGTCAAAAGCGGGGCCTACCACAATACTGCATTAATAACTTAATTCATTATCTTCCAATAATCCACCCCTTTAGGATTGTATCCCTGCTGACTCAAACTACTGGGGTGAGGGTAACGTCACCTTCAAAAGAGGGGCCTACTACAATAACTAAGATAATCTCTTAATTATGTGCAAAAGTGCGGAAATAATCAAAGGTTATACTAGATACGAGTCGGAACCAAGTGATTCATCTTGTCTATCTGTTTTTATTTTATTTTTATTTTCAGCATTTTAGTTAGTTTTTATTTTTCTTAGTTTAAAACATTTTTCTAAACTTTTATTTTTGGTTAGACGTTGAGGATAAACCGGTACTAAAAACTCTTGTGTCCTTGGACGACCTCGGTATCTTACCAACGCTATACTACACTCAACGATGGGTGCACTTGCCCATATGTGTGTTTAGTGTTAGTGAAATATCGTGTTTTATAAATTTAAAACTTGGCTAAAATAAGTGTTAAAAAGGGCTTAAAATATACACCTAAAATATACAACACTTTATCGCACAGCAAGTTTTTGGCGCCGCTGCCGGGGACACAAGGATTTTAAGAAAGTTAGGAATCAATGGCCTAATCATCTTTTATTTTTCTTTTTTATTTTTTAGGATTTTCTTAGTTTTTCAGCTTCTGCAGAGCTCAGCACGGGCCGTGCCCGCTGAACACGCCCACGTGCTCAATCATTGGAACTGGCAATCCTGTTTTACATCAGACAGTAAGCTGAACACGGGGCCGTGTCCACTCAACACGCCCCCGTGCCCAAGTTTCAGTTACTGAAAACAGAACCGTTAGATCCCGACGGTTGGTAATTTCTGACATAAACATGAGTGATAGTAATTATTTTTACTTTCGGCACTCTTATGGTACGTGGTGTCAATTATGTGGTGGCGAACATGAAGAAGTAAAATGCTACTTCCTAAATTATAGGCCCCACTACATGGACCCACGATCTTTTCACAACCTTAAGAGGGGCGAAAGTAAAAATAAGCACTATTTCTCCCTCGAATGCGCCCAGCCAGATATTCTAGGGGAAATGTTCCTTAGCGAATTATTTCAACTAGAAGAGCTAATTCTGAAATGGATAGAAGAGCTTAGGAAGGATTTTATTAATCCGCCCCAAGACGATACCCATGAAGAAATATTGGAACCGCATTCCGACAACCTCGTTGCTCCCGAAAATACCTTCGTACCTAGCAAAGACTTGGACGATAGTCGTCCCTGTGTCGATTGTGCCGTGAAGGACTCTCCATCGACTTCGTTCGGTGCATACATAGACCTGAGCGATTCGGCATATACCTTCTTTAACAAGAGCCCGGAAAAGGGTTGGACTTGTCCACCTAGAATGAAAATAGGAATTACCCTCACCGACAACCTCTTGCGTTCTCGCCTTAGTCTAGGACAATTAAGGTATATTAGGCACTTTGGGGTTGTTCCAACCAGTCAGGAACCACCCGATAAAAACAAGTTCCTTAAAAAACTAGACAACTTCATAAAACAGTCCGTAAACACGGGGCCGTGCCCAGCCAACACGCCCCCGTGTCCATCGAAAGATTCCTCTCTGATCAGTACGTCAGAATACGGACAAACTGTGTCAGAGCTCCACCTGCACACGGGGCCGTGTCCACTGAACACGGGGCCGTGTCCAGGTTGCTGTCATTTTCTATAAATGCAGCCAAGAATTCTGCACATTTGGACCAACTTGGGGCAGAGATTTGCAGGAATCTTCTCTCAAACTATCCTAGGTAAGTCTAAAAGAAGGTTCCAACAACCCATCTTGTCCCTTCCTCTTTTAGTAATTTCCTTCTTCTTCATCTTTCTCCAAGAACTACCATTGAAAGTTTGGAATTCCTCCAACTCTATGGTAGGGATAAATGAGTTTTGTTCAAAGAATCTTGGTAAAAACATGTTATGAAACATGGTTTTAAGTTATAGTAGCCAAAAAGGACCTACAACATTTAGAAAATAACTTAAAAATACAAGTTTCCTTGTTCCAAAACTCTGCAGAAAGATGGACACGGGGCCGTGCTCAGTGAGCACGGGGCCGTGTCCGGTTACTGTTTCATTAAATAAGCTATTTTTAGTTTATTTTTCATAGGATGTCGAGTGAAAACAGCGATACATCTTCTGTGCATTCGTCAAACAACCGAAGAGGAAGAAGACCCTCCATTGAAGCTACACTTGTTCACTATGTGATAGCATTAAGGGAGGCTCTCGACGAAATGACTTCAGTAGAGGAGGTCCTTATCGACCGTATTAACGATCTTACGATGGGACTTGATAGCAGCTTCCAAGAAATTAACCTCTTGCACCAGAGGTTAAATATTCTTGTAGCACCTCCAATGGAACCAGTCCTTCCTCAGCAAGATTGGAACCTAGCTCTCGGAATCAACAACCCTACCGGGTGGGAAGACTTTCCGGCGGAACCTCCCATGGAACACCAACAAGAGATCCCGGTGGAAGTTGAAACCCCTCAAACTAATGCCAATGAGACTTCTTTTCTCCTTCCAAGGGAGATAGAAGAATGGCTCGCCGACATTTGAGGAGAACCGCACTCGGAAGAAGGAGTTCACTAAGGCCTTGTTTAACCAAGATTGAATATTTCTTGGAAATTTTGCTAAATTAAAATAAAGAAAAGGCTAGGACTCCGTGGTTTGTTATTTCTTTTATCTAGTTTAATTTAGGATTATGTAAGTTCTCTCTATGATGAAATGAAATGATGGTTTTAATGTTTGGATGGTTTGTAATAAATAAAACACACTCATGGTGGTAAAGGATGAAAAGGGGAACGAGAAAAATGATCCCATGCACAAGAACGAGGCAACCCGACAGTTTTCTCCCTTTCAGAAGGTTCAACACGGGCCGTGCCCAACCAACACGGCCCCGTGTCGGACCACCTGCAGAAAACGCCCAGTACAGGTAACTGGACACGGGCCGTGTTCACCCAACACGCCCCCGTGTCCAGACTTCTGTTCCTCTTATTTCAATTTTGTTACTGGCACTTAAACACGGGGCCGTGCCCGGATAACACGGGGCCGTGTTCAGTGCCCAGTAACACAAATTTTTTCTTTTTAAACACTATTTTACACATCTAATCAACCTAAAAATTTATTTTTGGGACACATTGAGGACAATGTGTAATTTAAGTGTGGGGGGGATGCTAAAACCTTGAATTTTGCAAGTCCTAAATACAAGCCTTACACAAAACTCTATTGGAACCGCTAATCACCCCAAATTTTTTCAAAAATTTCATTTTTTTTACTTGTCTAGGTTTAACTCGGGAAATTCAAGCGCTCAAAAAGGTTATATTTTTACAAATTTACAACCGATAGCGTAGTGATAAAAAGAACCAACATAAGAAAATTATGAAAAGGCATGACAAACTTATTTAAAAATTTGATTATATATACTTGATCACATAAAAACCCATTCCCACAAAAGTGAGTTTTGAGCCTTTGTTGAGCACTCAATTTCATACCATTTGACTAAATGCTCATTTTTCGTTTCTTGTGTGAATAGCCGCTTGGTTCTTACGACTCTAGAACTTGCCATGACAATACATTCCCGGTCCTTATCAACTTAAACCCGAGTAAGTAAATGATAGAGGCATTAGGACTAACCCTTTTTCATTTCTACACCATTATTTTTCTTTTTTTCACCACCTACCCAAAAAAATCCCCCTAGTTAGCCCCTTTGAGCCTAAACCTTTTCGTTTCATCACCCAAAACAAAAACCCTTTCACCCACCAAAACCTTTTTCATTTTTAACCCTTTATTTTAGTAACAAGTTCGGTTCTTCGAAAAAAAAAAAAAAGAGAGAAAAATGAAGCAAAAAGAAAATAAACAAACAAAGTAATCAAAAATAACTTTGTTTGAATAAAAGCTTCATCAAAAATAAAAAGTTGCAAAAATACGAAAACCGACACTTGTTACGCTTTTTAGCCCTTTTTCTACTAACCACTAACCCAACCACCTACCTTTAACCCTAGCCAACCCTTAACCCACAAAGTCCTCTTGATATCTACAAAGGTATAAAAGTTAAAAAGGAGGAGGATTGATTTCTTGGCAAGCCTATGGTAGGAATAAGTTCCATGCCGCTCTCGAGAGATTCACTAAAAATACACCTTCGGCCGAGTGTGAGTGATTTCCCCGCGACGTATGTGAACTTGTATATAAATAGAATTTTAAAAAGGCATGTTATGCCCAAATAAGTAATTTCTTTTATGAACAGTTCTAAATAAATCATTACGAATAGGAGTGTAAATAAATAAAAATAAAACCCTAAAAAGATCTTGGAAATCCCGACACTCTATGACAAGCCCAAAACCTTCTCTTCTACCTATTCCATTTGGGAGTGTAAGCCAAATATTAAAGAGTTTTGCTTGAGCACAAGCAAAAGTTCAAGTGTGGGGGTATTTGATGTGTGTAAAATGCAACATATAAATTACATCAAATGAGGCATAAAACTAACCCTTTTTTAGTACTAATATTGGAAAAAGAGTGTTTTTGTCTTCCTTTTGTATTTTCAGGATTAAATGAGCTCAAAAACGCAAAAGAAGCAAAAAGACAGCTAAATCCAACATAAATACAAGAAAAGGAACATTAGTGGATTGCCCGAACCCTCAACGGCACCTTCCAAAGCAAAATAGAGAAAACAGAAGGCTGAACACGCCCCGTGCTCAGCCAGCACGGGGTCGTGCCCAAGAAGCAGCAGAAAAGACAAACCTATAGAAGCTTCTATTGCCCACCACGGGCCGTGCTCAGCGGACACGGGGGCGTGCCGAAAGTACTGCAGGCGCATTAATTGTAATTGCGAATTACAATTAATGAAGAGAGAGAGTGTCAGACATGCACGGGGCCGTGCCCAGCGAACACGGGGCCGTGCCCAGGCCTCTGTTCAGCCTATAAATAGGAGTGCTTGGTTTCATTGCAACTCATCCCTTGACACACCACCTCTCTCACACTTCATCCACCACCCACCACCATCACAACACCATCATCCACCACCATCATCCATTGTCCATCATAGAGTGTGTGAGTCGTCTCGGGATCCAAGATTGATCGTAAGAGTTCTTGACAATCAAGGCCATGTTTGCCTAAGTCTCTTACATCACTTGGTGAAGACAAAGTGTCTAGTATAATACTTTTTATTTCTAATCTTTTGCACTTTTTATTTGGT
>JARYGA010009970.1:0-43661 GCA_030545235.1 Helianthus tuberosus | reverse complement strand
CCATCTCCACATGATTCCTATGCTTTCATGTCATCGAAATCACGCTATCATTAGCATACTCATATGTACATGATAACAATCGTATCAATCCTATATTTCACACTTAACTTTCATTAATCATTTCATACAAACATAACTCATATAATCATGTCCGTATACGTATAACTCATGTAACTCATCATGTTATTACTTTTAACACGGATTGCTATTACATGTACCATACGACTTCTCATCAACCTATATTTATGACAACGAGTCAACTCATGTTGCTTATACTTAGTTGACTTTTAAAAGTCAACTATTAGCCATACATATCTATCGACTTATCAACATATTCCTGTAACATCATAATCGACTATACGGACGACATTATATACATTTTATCATTCACTTGATGTACGTACTACCTTTTAAGCATAACGTACAACTTATTCATACACAATCTTCTAAATTCATACATAGTGCATCAAATCCTTCTACTAATCAACATGTGGTCTTTAAAATCAAACATCAATAATATGAACATATTATCACTTTCATCATATCATCAAAACCCACTTCATGACTATATTTCTAATCACTTACAAGTGATCTAATCTTAAGTTCTTCATAATTCATCATACTTTTGACATATGTACTACCTTGTAAGCATAGTGTACAACTAATTCATGCATATCATTCTAATCTCATACACAATTCATCAATTTCTTCCTTCTAATCAACATGAATCATACATGCATAACATCAAACATACTAGTATCACATTTCTTTCAATTCTTCTAACAAGAATACATCATACAACTCAAAATACATCAATATTAAGCAAGAACTTAAACATAGATGATTTACTCATGTCATCTTCTTCATCATAACAAATGGGTTTCACCCTTAAACATCAAATTACCCCAATTCATGCATAATCCATGTTCCAAATGATGAATCTAACACATACTCATGCTCAATTTCATACAAATTCGTGATTTACAACATAACCCATTTCGTGCATCATCACCAATCTAGAATCTAAGACATACCTTACGATCCCCTTGTGAAGGTGATCGTTAATCTATGCTCGGTTATGAATTTGAGCTTCGTTTGACTCCTCAATTTGATGATTATGTTAGAACTAGGGTTTTGTTCTTGGGGAATTTCCCCTGATCGATCTAGAACACACACAATGTGTGTGTTGTGTGTGTGTTTGTTTTGTTTATAAAACATACTTCCCCACTTTTCAACTTTGGCCCCTCATGTTTATTGCTTACTCATAATCTTGGCAAAACTCCTATCTTTTCATACTTTTAACCACACGCTTAACTAGGTTAAATAACCTAGTCATTTATTCCTTGGTGCACCATATCATAACATTTAACAAATATAAACATTCGGGTTTTGGGGCGTTACAAGGAATTTTTTCATGGGGGTGCGGAAATTTTTTTAAAATTTTAGGCGTCTAGATATATACATAAAAAAACCGGTTCGGAAAAAAGAACATCAAACTTAAATTTATATAATCATCAAAAACACATCAACTCTTTACCTTGAAACGTTGATGTTGGATATTGAATACCCGTTGGTTGACATGGTCCTCTTAGTAGGCATGCCTTTCTAACATCATCTCGTTGATTCACGTTGTATGATGCTATCGCCTTGCGATCATGAGGATCCGAGGGAAGATCATTCACATCAACAAAATCGGAAGATGATCCAATTTCATCCGCTTTCCTCTTGTTGAGAAATCGCGCCATAACATCTTTACTCATTGTGCCTATCACATACAAAATAAACAATATTCCTTAATTTCAATTCCTTAATCACATACACAACTTTAATATTTAATGAAATCAACAATAAATAAAAAATAATTGAATCAATAATAAATAATGAAACACAACTTTAACATTTAATAATGAAATAAAGTTGAACCCAATAAATCAACAGCAACCTTTTTTAATATTTAATCAACAATCCAGTAACTTTTTGTGGCTGATCGATCGAAGCCTGTCTGCAGGTTGAATGGTTGATCCTTCTGTTTCTTGGTCGCCGCAGCAAGGGGAGGGCGGGAGAGATGAAAGGTCGATTGGGTTTATTTGGGTAATTGGGTTATGTTTTGTTAATTGATTTAGTTATTTGGGTTAGGTTTTACCATAAACTTATTCAATTGGGCTTGATGTTGGGTTATAGGAATACAAGTTTTATTTAAAGAGATTAGTTGGCTAACTTGTTTACATAATTGGGTCGGGTTTAAATCCGTGTTTACAATTTTTTTTATATAAATTCTAACATTTTTTTCTAAGGGGTGCGGTCAGAATTTTCCAAGGGGTGCGGTCGAAATTTTTCAAGGGGTGCGGTCGGGATTTTTCGCGAAAAATAACACTAAAATTTTTTTTTTCAAGGGGTGCGGCCGCCCACCCACGGGCTTATGTAGGTCCGCCCCTGCCTTAAACTTGATTTTTTTTAATGTTGAAGCTTGAAGGCATCATACTTAGCTTAACTTTCGAAAATGCTGCAGTAACATTATAATATGTTTCGGTCAACGGATATTGGGAACCCCCAACAATACCTGCAACAACAAATGAAGAACCCACCACCACCGAGCCCAATAACTCCAATCTCAGATCTGTTTCTCCCCATCTCTCTTCAACACCTGCAATCAATTCTGGTTCAGAACTTTCATCAAGCACCTCATGTGATTGTTGTAGATTTGTTGACTACACCCCCTCACGATCTTTTGGCCTTTCATAAACTTGTGGTTTTGAACATATTTCACTCGTAATCTGATTTCCACCATAAGGAGATCGCCGCCGTCGCTTGTGTGAGCTCCGGCCATAGCCTCTTACCGCACAGATTCAACGTAATTCTTGCACCAACATACTCGTCTTAATCTTCTAATCAAAAGCCCCAACATCTTAATGTCGAACTATGATTAAAGAAATCGAATTTTAGGATTGTTATAAGTTGGTTGTTCTAGGGTTCTTGTGGTGGTGGGGTTGGTGGTGATTGCCAGGTTTGTTTAGAGAGAGAGAGACTTGTAGTATTTAAATAGAGAATGGATTTTAAGTATTATTTTTGTGGTGTTTATTAAAATATATTTTAAATGATTTGGTAATTGGTAAAAAGACTAAATTACCCTTATGTAACTAAAGTTAACTAAAATTTTTAACCAGGTTAATGCTAAAGGACGTATGTTGTAGTGTGTTTTACAAATAAAGGATTGTTACTGTAATTATTGAAGTTAGAGGCTATCCATTGCAATTCAATATAAACATAAAGGACGAAAAGTGTAATTTACCGAGATAGGCTTCCAAACAAAGTATAGCACCAAGCTTAAGCACAAGTAAAGAATTGTGCTTTTCTTTTTCTATATTATTTTATTAAAACAAAATTCAAAATGGAAAGCACAAAAGCTCCACATAAATGGTACTTGAAGGCTGCATAACTTTTTGTTGGCTCAAGAAAACAAAGGGGCATTCAAAACAAGTCTTATTCCACAAAATCCACCCACAAATATGGCGTTCTACAAGCACTTTAGCCACCCACACACTCTTTCCTTCCACAAAATTTGCTTGGAAGGTGCACAACTCACTTGTAACGGCTGCAAATTTCCTTGTACCGGCACCCCGGTCTACTCGTGTAGCGAATGTAATTTCTTCCTTCACGACCAATGCTTCAACGCATCACGCTCATTGACCCATCCGTCACACCCCGATCACCCTCTCTCCCTATTCCCATCCCCAACATACAAGTCAGGCTCTTTCCGTTGTGACTCGTGTGACAAAACCGGTACGGGCTTTTGTTTTTGTTGTTCCAATTGTGAATTTGATCTTCACATCCATTGCGCTTACAATACCCTAAACCCTAAATCCTCGACCTCTCTACCAGATGAGGTCGAACTCAAATCACACCCAAACCACCCGTTGAAACTTCTCCCCAAGCCACCTTACATTAGTGGAAGACGTTTATGTGACGTGTGTGGAACTAAGTGTGATCCCAACGGTGAATTGTATCGTTGTGATGTTTGTGACTATGACGTGCATGTGACATGCACTACTTTGCAAGAAAGCGTGTGTCGTGAAGACCACGCACACACGCTTTCGTTACTTTATGTGAATCCATATCCGGAGTCCACATGTGATGTTTGTAGAGGCGCTATCGCACAAAAACACTGCATGTACCGTTGTTCGTCTGGTTGTGATTATGGTATGCATGTTAAGTGTGTTGGGTTAATTGAGTTGTCTAGGGGTCGTAATTAAAGTCAAAATCGATGTCGAATTTGTGTACGTTTTACATATAATCGTGTTACATTGTGGTTGATTGATGATTTGTTTCCTAGGTTAATTGTTGCTGTGGTCTGAATTGAAGTATGTTGGTTTTAATATACAAAATTGAATAATAAATGTTGGTGTTTTATTTACGAAATGTGTTAAGATCTATTATTCTATTAATGTTAATCATTTTTCATATGTCCTAATGTTGTAAGTAAATGCATTGAGTTGTAAAATGAATAACAGGTTTGTCGAAACTTATGAAGTTTGGAGACGTATCGAAATAGATTGACTTAACTTCTCAATTTTTTTTTTCTAATGTTAATTATAATATAAATATGTTAAACTAGCGGGATTCCGCGCAGGATGGGGTTGAAATTCAGTTCTGGTTGGTATTGGTTCGGTTTATTACACTGACACGGTACCGGTACTTGGCAAAGAATACAATATCAAATTTGAATACTCCAACCTAGGGATGAGCTCGGTACCGACCGGTACCGAACCGGTACCGGAACCGAAAGTACCTGTACCGAAAATCCTCAAAAGTGGGTACCGGTACCGAATATACCCGGTACGGTTCGGTACCGGTTCGTACGGTACCGGTATTTGAGGGTAAAAACCGGTAAATACCGGTACCGAACCGGTACCGAAAATATCAAAAGTCGGTACCGAATCGGTACCGAAAAGGTACCCGGTTCGGTAAATTCAGTACCGGTACCGGATCCATTTTGCTCATCCCTACTCCAACTGAGAGAGAACTAGACAAAATTAAAGTCATGATAAGTCCTAAAGGATATCGACACGTGTTTTACATCAATAAGAAAACATAAAACTTATACCGACATCGATGTCCATAGCGGTTTAGTTCGTCATGTTACCCATTGGCAGAGCCACATACTAGGCAAGAGGGTTGATAGACACCATTCAAATTTGCATATTATATGTATCACGTGATAGAAAAATATGAGCGACACCACTGTTTTTTTTTTTCTAAACGTTTTACATAATAAACAAATTCATGGTTTAAAAAATAAGCCCAATTAGGTAATTTTAAACAGTAAAGTTTAAATCATTAAAAAAACCCATGTTTTTCTAACTTTTTTAATCCAAAAACTATACTAACTAGGTTGTTTCCCCGCACGTTGCGGCGGTATATTATCGCGGGCATTCTATCGGTATCGGTTAGGTTTGTTATAGCATTTATACGATAGTGGCACAGTATCCGTTTTCAATAAATCTGGTTCGTTATGGTACCAACACTCGCTATAGTAACAAAAAAAAAAAAAAACCTTACATTGATTGGAAACCATAAAAAATGAATAACGATCCAATACCGATGTTGTTTAGTTGATAGCTGTTTGGTTCGTTAGCATTCTATGTTTATTTTAGTTCAACATTGCCATATTTTTTCGAAAGCGAGCATTGCACCGCTATCATACCAAACTGAATTGAAACCGATGGGACATTTGTATTGGTAGTGGTATTTATTTTTATTGTTTTCGCATTAGATAAACTGACACCATATCGCTACCATACCGTACGGATGTTGGGTTTAATATTGATGTTGCGGGTCACAGGTTCACGAGTTCTAAACCGAAATTAATACGGATCATTGTTGGAGCTGTTTGGTTTATTTGTCATGTTTTTATTATGTTTGATTGTGTCACGTAAAGTAATAATGGGTCAATAGGTCAAGGGTTTGTTTCCTATTTTATTGGCATATTTACGTCCATGTAGTCCATGTATCAGTAGGTAGTTTAGTTCCTTTTCTTTAGGGTTAAGTTTGTTTATTTAATTTATTAATAGAGTTTGAGTCGGGTTAGGACTAGAATAAGTTTAGTATAAATAAATGGTCAGGGTCATTGTAATTAGTGTGCTCTCATTGATAAATAATATAAAAGAGTCGTACAGTTCGTTCAATCTCGTGTTTGTTTATTCGATCAAGGGCCTGATTTCCAACAACGGAACTAAACCATACAACCTCGGCGCCGATTTGTAGCTATTTTTATGGTTTCCTGTTTGATAACGGATTCTTTGATCGTATATCATAAATTATATGAGGAAAAAATATGTTTAAAATCAACTAATCTAATAAAACTATAAAATATTGAAAACTAATGAAAAACAATATTAGAAAGGAAAGATTTAGGGGCTGTTTGGCTAAGCTTTTCAAAACTACTTATTTGCTTATTTGCTTTTCTGAAAAGCAAATAAGTCAATAAGCTGTTTTGAAAAGCTTTAAAATAGAGCTTTTCAAAATGACTTATTTGCTTATTTGCTTTTCAGAAAGCAAATAAGTCATTTTGAAAAGCTTAGCCAAACAGCCCCTTAATCTACTATTCGTCACAGGTTTGTAATAATATAGATAATTAATTCATTTGTTAAACTAAACTAAAAAAAACGCATGATTGAAGTGCTTCAATATATTTGAAGTTCCGCTTAAATTAATGTTCAACAAAGACAAACAAATGGAAGACGAATTTGTGTAATCCGATTGGGAGATGATTATTTGATTGATGCTTACATTTGTTATTATATTGAAAAAGAGTTTATGAAAGTTGCGATTGAAGATGTTATAAATCGTATACAAAACATAAAAACATGTAGGGAACAACTAAAAAATTGTATTTTTTTTATACATTTCATACAACTTTGTATTGAGTAAATTGCCAAAATTGCCCATGAGGTTTGGACATGTTTGCTAGTTTCATTCAAAACACTTTTTTTTGTACCATATTGCCCTTCACTTTTGGGAATTTTACCATATTCTTCCAAACGTCTAACTTTTTTTTCGCCAAAATCGTACCTGAGATTTGGGAACTTTTGTCATTTTCATCCAAATGTTTGACCAAAAAATAATAAAGCAATCTAAAAGTTTTGATGAAAATGGCAAAAAGTCTCAAAAGTGAAGGGTAATATATTATAAAAAAGTTGTTTTGGATGAGACTGGCAAACATGCCCAAACCTCAGGGACGATTTCGACAATTTACTCTTTATTTTGTGTTATTTTCAGTGACATTGTACATTTTATTACGATATTGATTTTTATTATGGAATTCGACCCAACTTGACCCGACCCGATCCTAAATTTTTGACTCTTGGTTGTTATAAACCCGGGTATCGAAAAATATTGACACAATAGGATAAAATTCTTGGCTTCGTGACTGGTCGGTACGGTACTGTACCAACAATCATTATAATTAAAAATATTGAAAGATACACTATTTTGAATACATCTTTGTTTTAAATAAAATTTATCTTGGAATGTTGAGAAAAAAGTTAAGCACACATGCGTATTAAAAAATCAAAAAAATCCACTATTGCAAATTCTTAAAGAAAAATCAAACTAAACGAGTTAAATGCCTATTTATTATTTAAAGTATAAGAGGTAAATTTGAAATTTAAGAAAAAAAAAAAGAAGATTTATCATAATCATAAGTATATAAATAAGGCAAAATATATTCATACACCCCCAAATCTATTTCAACACCCCGTCACGGACCACATCGTGGAAAGAGGGCGTGGAAATGATGTGGCATCCAACCATGGCGTGTTGATTAGTTCTGTATAAACATAATGGAAAAAACATATTAGAAATACCTGTAACAACAGACAGGCCAGCAGAGAATCCAGTCAAAGACGCAACCATTAAGTTTGACATAGTTGTTAGCTTGATTCTGTTCCTCCTTAGGGTGTAAGATGATGAAGGTGAAACCGAATTCTAGGGTTGGAACTCGGATGGAGAGAGAGGTGTAGAGAGAGACAAAAATAATGATGTTATGGTTATGATAATTGTCTAACCTTTCCACTTATCTCCTTATATATACACTCAATAGGAAACCTAATTAGTTAATAAGGGTAATATGATCCATCAACAATTAACAACTAATTACTGTATATAATAGGTATAATATATTTTGATCTAGATATTTATATAAATGATTATATGGCTACAAAATTAAATACAGTGGCGGCTTTGATGGTGTGCGGGGAGGACCTCCGCACAAGTCCTGTGATTTCGAGGGACACACGATTTAAAAAAAATCCGATATGTATATGCTATTTTTTATAAATAGTAAACACATACTGATTCCAATATAGGCCAATTTACAAATATTTTTTTATTGTTTAGAATTTAGCCACTTATTATTTTCTAAATAATAATAAAACATCACGAAAGGATATATTTTTTCAAGCTCGAACAAGTTACGTGAATTCTCGAAGACGTCTTTGATTAAATATCACAATAATAATCTATACCTTATCTATATATATTAATAAATGAGATGATGTGGGCTATGTGTCCTTCAATGATGAAGCCATTTTGATGATGTGGCATCCATTGGTTTAGTGGAGGTTGATTTTGGGAGGGAATTTGTCTAATTAACTCTACACAAAGAAGATTTCACAAAACACAAACTAAAACCTATATTGGACGCGGGATCCGGAAGACTACGGATTGGGTCGGGCTTTTAATTTTGGATCCTTTATATTGCTTCTGACTCCCATCTTCTTTCCCACGCTTCATTTCAAACCCTAATTCTTTCAGCCGTTTCTCTCTATCTTCACTCTACATCCTCTTCAAATCAAACTTGGATCCATCACTGTCTTCTCCAAACGATTCAACAGACAGGTAAAAATTCTTCAAATAATGTCGCTAACTTCATCTTCTTCATCAAGAAATTTCAGGATTCTTCTTCGTGACACCATCAATGTGTGAACCGGATTGGAGAAACATGCTCCTTCTTCGTCACACCATCCATTTTATTTGGATATCTAATTAGGGTTTCTTGGTCTCATCACAAACTCAAAAGAAATTTCGATCCCATCTGCTTTCTGTCTCTTTCTCCCTGGCGATTCAAAAAGACCAAGGCGATTCAAGTCGATTGGTGAAGATTTCACCATATCAATGAAGAATCTAACCTCTCAGCAGGTATACAAGTTTTAGGATTTGATTTTTGAGTTATCTGTATTAGTTTATATCTTTATAGTTGTAATCTGTTTTGACATTTTTGGTGTGATTTATTGTAGGTATAATAAGGATATTAGGAGTTTAAGTCACAGTTTTGCTCATCGCTCTGTTCTTCTCCCACTGATTCAAACCTAATTCCATGGCGGACTATCACATCTCCCATCTACACTTCACTTTTTTAGTTTATAATTCCATGTTCTTCTCCCACCGATTCAAACCCTAATTCCATTCGTCAAACCCTAATTTCATCAATTTCCTAATCAAATGGGGTTACAGCAATCCAAAGACGAGCTTTTGTATCAACAAGTCAGATATGGCAACTCTGAAGGCATCAAAAAGCTTCGCAGCGAAGGTGTTGGCCTTGAGGTATTCATTCCTTTTGTATAATTATAGTTTTTTGTAAGAATTGTTTGTTTTTGTTGTTAAAGTGGATTTGTTTTAGGATTTGTGTGAATTATGATGCGGGTTTTGTTGAAATTTAAGATTGAGATTGTTATAGTGGTTGTAGTATCTACCGGTTTTGAGTTTTAATTTAGTTAAATAAATTGTGTTGAAATTTAAGATTGAGATTGTTATAGTGGTTGTAGTTTTTAATTTTTTATAAGCAAGTGAAATATCGAACCATGTGGAAAATGTTGTTTATGGTGCAGTGGATGGATAATGAAGACTCCTTTGATATTGGCTTCTATGAATCCACAGTTATTAGGTTAGCAATCCTTCTAACATTTCTTATTCCTTTTTTCAATCCATTTAAGGTTTCCAATTTCTTTTGAAGATTTAATTTCGTTATGGTTTTTTTCTGAACCCAAAAAAAGTGAGGCTTTTTTTATCCATATAGAATATAGATTGAGAAAACACATTCTCATCCATTTATTTTGAGCTTTCTACCAGGTAAACTAAATCGATTGCGTTAACTTTCTACAGAATTCATATCCAGAAAGAGGCTTTTGTGATCATTTGAGCTTTATGTACGCGTACGTCGTTGTGTCTCCATCTCTGGACACTCTTGATTTCCAAGCTGGTGTTACAAAGGGCTTTTGTAAAGTGTAGAGGTATTGTTGTGTGTGAATTAAATCAAAGCTGGTAAGCCTATACTATTCAATTTCTTTGTTTTTTTTTCTATTGATTAGAATACGTTAAACCCATCTATAAAGTGTAATAAAAAAAGATATCTAACTGGTGTTGTTGGTGAGTTTTGTGCCAAATGGGACTCAAATGTTCTTTTAATAATTTTGAAGCGAGTTTGATGATTGAATCAAACCAAGCGAAGTTGAAATGTTATCATTTTTTATTGGGCGCTGCTATTGCACCAGTTTAGTTTTTATTCTTTTTTTAAACTTCCAAGTTTTTTTTTTCATCCTGAAACATAGCAGATTATGAAATGATCGATTCCTTATGTATGAATGAATACACGAATGGGTGGAACATGTTTGAGGAGCGAGATGATGGTGGTCGAGAGTACTGGTTGTTACTCAATGGCTTTAGTAATTGTCAATATTGTTCTTGCTTTCATTGATGGTGATATTTTTTGTCCTCGCATTATATCAGGTTCTATTCTTAATCGACCAATTGATGTTTTTTTTTTTTCGGTTTAAAAGTTTCATTAAATCAGGTTCTATCTAACTCCATTATTATTTACTTATTTGGTTACCCCTAAATGATGATATAAGTTTTATATATTTTATCCCTATTTATACAAACACTTTATACAAACACATGATTATATTACTCTCCCCTACTAAATGATCTGACTATATTGGTGTTTGGGTTGTATTGGGAGCTTATGTATATGCTTTAATCTTAATTCTTCAATGTGAAGTGTGAGTTTTGTAAATCACCTATATGAACTTCCTTTTTATTTATGAATGGGTTGATTTGAGTTGTAATTTATCTCAAATATACCATACGGGTCAAATAATTTTTTTAAAATGTCAAATACAAGTTGTTTGATGTTATGTTTTAGTGGTTATCAAAAAGGTGTTTGTCGAATGCTTAGCAAGTGGTCCCAAATAAAGTCGAGTGTTACCGAGCTTGGTATGTATTTCATGACTTCTTTATATAATTTTCCATGTGTATGTTATGTGTGTTTATTGAAGATAATGATATTTTATCCTTCGTTAGCTATTGGAGTTCCATGTATTGAAGCGCACACATACTGGTGTTTTTTGTTGGAATTTGGAGATTCCATGGTTCCATTGACTGTGAATGGTCTTTTATTGGAGAGATTTAGGTTTTGACTTTGCCTTTTGTCGTTTTGACCATGGACATGAACTTCTTACTCATACTCTCTAGGTAATCAGTTTTGCTCATTTTGATGTACTTATTAATTGTGTATTAGCTAACGTTGGATAAGAAGTATAGATTTGGGTCCATATGAATATGTTTAATTAAGAACATCTTCTTAATCTATTTCTTCTGTTTTAAAGACCGAAGACAATGAACAGGTTAGGAATCCTCTTCACATATTTCTTCTTTATGTGTATATTTTTGTATACCGTTCATCATCTTCTTCCATAGGCAAACGATCTTCACCCTAGCAATGAATTAGATCCTTATCTTAAAGATACAAATGTAAGTTGCATAGTTCCTAATCAAACTTCTTTTTGCATTTTGATTTTGAGGTTAATTTTGCAACCTTAATATATTCAATTGCTTTTCTTGAGGATAATGACTCCGAAGAGGCTGAAGACATGGTCATCAAACCCGAAGATGTTGTTGTAGTTTGTGCACATGTTAAGGATGAGCATGGTCGGTTATTGGTATGTAATTTATTTTCTTCATGAATGGAATCGACTACCGAAACTACAAAAGTTTATACTTTTACATTCAGTTTTCTTTTGAGATTTACCACAATTGTAGTATGATAATATTAGTGTTTTGATTGCAGATTATTTGTTTTCATGATTTCATTCTGATTCATGATTTTTCTTAGGTAATAATAGGTTTTCTAAACACTAAACTTCCCAATAAAAAACAACGGTTGAAAAGATATAGGTTATTGGACACTTGGTTCTCTAACAAGCATGCTAAGCTACTTAAATCTAAGACGTTTCCACCTGAGTTGGAGAATCTGGTTCATTGTTCTTATATGATTTTGATTGTTTAACTATGTTTTATGCGTAACAGATGTTTGTGTAAACGGTGGTGTGTTGTAGTTAGCTATCTGGACAAGTAAGTTAGGGTTTGAAAAATCTATTTATAGGCTACCTTTTGGATTTTACTCTATGTTATATGTTTAAGTTTCTTTAGATCATTTCACGTGATGTTATGATTACAATTATATTTAAGTAAATCGATAAAAATCTGTTTACACGCCGTTGATTAGGGCAATTTGTGTGGGAGTTTCTAATGAATTTTGGTTATTTTCTTTTTGTTTTCTAGGTTTGTAACGGTTGGAGATTGAGGTTAGTAGATGGTGGATGCATTGTGGTAATAGTGCTGGTGGCGTTTATGTTATTATTCTTTATACACATTTATCTGTTTACTCTACATAACAGTCTTTTAATATTCTCTTTCTTTTAGGCTCTTATGGCGAGGTTTATCGTTCCAAAATGGTGATGGGACTGTAAGTTGCTTTGTTAATACTATAATTATCGTGTTAAGTTGTTTACACAATTTATAATAAGTTGTTAAGCATATTGCGTATTTAACTTTGATATGTGCAATTTTGCTCTTGGGATACGAATGTGATTTTTTTTGGTTCAAGTGACATCATTAATCCAAATACTACTTACTTTTGAAATTTTTAGAAGATATTATTTTTTAACTTGCAAAAGATTCTTTCCACATGGTACGAAGTTTATTTACTTAATGGTATATGCTCACATGAATATGTTGCAATTTAGAAATTTTCAGGGATGGGTTTAAACGGGTCAAAAGTTTCCTGAAGTGTTTCAAGTTCATTCTATACGTTTCCAGTTCAACCAAATTAGAATATGTTTTAAAATTTGTAGCTGCCCTGGTAATCATCCAAAATAATTTTGTATTTTAGTTATTTTGCTTGTCTGTAATTGTTCTCAATTTCTCATGGTTTTCAATTTGATGAAGAAAATGGCAAAGTATGCAAAGGAAGGCATGAGGGTGGAAGCAAGCAAATTAGAAATTGATGGAACAAAACATGATGCTTTTGTTGACATGATTGCCAGTGTATTTATTTAATAATCTTATATGACTTCTTATAATGATTGACATTGTGATTGGCTTCTAACTTTTGATGTCAAAGTTTTGACACTTTGTTTATGTAATATGACACTTTGTATTTCATTTTGTTTCGTTTATACCCTTAATATATGTCTAATCAAATTTCTCCTACCCGGGAAGTTCCCGGGTGATAACCTAGTAATAAAACAAAACAAACTTATGCCATTTGTCATCTTCTTACCCATATGTCTGACACGTGGCAATTGATTGTTTCCTCAATTTTTCCTTTGAGCGGCAAATCTCAATACACTCTTCCTATTCTACTATTGATAACTTACGCCAGAAGAATCCCAAATCCCACACAATCGTCCTTTCATCTTCTCTCAAATCATCTTCCAAATATGAATCAGTTTCCATATGTAAGAATGATTGTTATCAAAAAACCTAGATCTATAAATAAATTACGTACATTACTCTGTTTCTTCATCAATTCGATTGTTAATCGATCACTCAATCATATCTTTAAGGTATGTTTCTTAAATTCGTTGTTAATTCATCCATTATGTGTTCGTCCGTTGATTTTGTTTAGTAAATCTATGTTTATGTAATAGATTATTGATGTTATTATAAAACCCTATTGTCCGATTGTTATGGAAAATCCTTTTTCTTTGATTTGATTTTGTACATTATGAACCCTAATAACTGTATTGAATGCATCCGAAAGTAAAGTGCAGGTTTAATTTGTTTTCTGTAATGTTTGATTCCGTGTTGTTTGTTTTGTGTAACTTGAAAGCTGCTTTTCCTTTAATACGTCTGAAACCCTAACGATCGGATTATTGTAGAGAACGTGGTGGTTGTGGTTAGTTGTGGATGATGGAGGCGGCGCTGGTGATTAAGGTTCTTTCCCTTTTTTCTTTCATCCTTTTCACATTTACAAACCCTAATACACATATACTACTTTACTACTTATGTGGCACATATGAACTCTCACCGGGTATGTTTTCTTCATTGTATTATGACATATTCTGATAATCCTTTGAATCTTCTGCTTTAATCAATGTTTAATATGTTAATCGTTTACATATGTATGGATTTGTGGAACAATTTTTTTTTATTTTGTTGTTCAATCGCCATTGAGCTGCAACAGGGTTTGTGGGTGTTTGAATCAGGGCTGGAGAATAAGATTCAAAAGAAATTGGAGCAATTGCTTATTCTACAATACTCCTAAACATCGAATTGTAAAAAAAATCTTGCTTAAAATCCCTGCATTTCTCTGAATTCAATGGGTTCTTAACAAATTAGGATTTGAATAATGGTTAATTACTTATTACTACAACACAGAAGATTGTTGGTAGTATAGATAGTGTAAGGGTTAAAAATGAGATAATTGTATCTAATCATGAGTGAAACTGTCTATAGACAAGTGGATTTTAAGGAATCAAAATTAAAAAAAAGAAATTCTAAGGCGGGCATGTAGATGTGTGGATTATTAAAAACTACTTGACATATCTATATTTTTTGTGAAACTCCAAGATGGAATTGTGCTTCTGAAGAAGGAATGTGATGATGTGCCATTTGAGTTCAAAATAGATGAAGGTGAGTGCCATTTTGGTGCTGACAACTAATTTTTTTTTCCTTTTTTATAAAATATGTGATCAAGTAAACTAAACCGAATTGTTATTTATTTTTTATGACTGAACAAGTCATTGATGGGCTTAATAAAGGTGTAAAGACCATGAAGATGGGTGAAGTTTTGTTTGACCAAATCACATCAGGAATCTGCTACTGTTCCTGCAAGTTGTAACGTGTATTATGATGACGAGTTGATTTCATTTAAAAAGGTAAATGAAGTTGTTCATGGCTTCTCGATGCAAAGGTGTTTTTTTTTTTTTTTGAAGAATATGAGAGTTTAAACAGTTTACTAACATAACTCAACATGTAACACTCGGGATAGACTGAATTTTGTCCAGTGGCATACTAATGATCTTCATTTGGTCAAAATCAAATTTCAAAACCGATGCCTCTTCTCCGTTCACAGTAATTCTTTGTATATGTATATATATATTTTTTGTTTTTGGTGCTGATCTTTATGGGGATTTTGATGGTTATGGCAAAAAGAAAAGTAAATTTGGTCAGAGGTCATGCCACGGTTCTGCATTAAAGGTGGCAAAATATTACCTTCGTTTATTGTTATAATTGTGTATTATTCCAGTTAGAAGATATATCATCTACTTTTGATAAAAAAAAACATGTTTTTTGGTAGTTTTTTAATGAGAGCAAGGCTGCAACGATCATGGTTTGTGGACAATGTCATTCGTCTTGATTGCTATAGGGAGTTGATCGACCATGATTAGTTAATTCATGATCCTTATATTGATTTTCAGTTTTTCTAAAATGGTTAATTTTCTACTGGTACATAATTGCAGTTTATGGAGACTAATTTCTTTGTCTAGCAGATACCGATGTCCCATATGCTCAAACTCGGTGTCTTATATGTCTGATACATGGCAAAGATTAGACCAGCAGGTATGTAATTGCTCTTGGCAACTCTGGAAATTGAGTCAATTTGGCTCAAATAGTTAATTTTTCAAGGTTTTCTAATTGCCCTAAGCCACTTATAGTTTTACAAAACCAAGATTTATATTTATCTTAATATAATTTTGTTAAATCATATTAGTACATGGAATTTTATAATGTAATATTAACAAAAAGATAAAGACAATCCTTATTTAAGATTGGTTTGTATTTGAAACAAGCGGTTTTTACTAATAGCCAGTTGTATGTCGCTTTATCAAGAGTAAAGAGATGTAACTAATTTATTAATATTAGACAAGGACGACAAATCTACAGATAAAACAACAAATATGGTGCATAAAGAAATCTTTAACGATTTGTGATTTTGTTTCGTATTCATTTATTTCGCCTTTAATGATCCGCAGAACATTACACTGAAAGTGATGAGAAGCCAGAGCAGAATCCAAGAGATGATATTTTTGCCTTTAAGGTTCCGGAGAAAATTATAACTGAAAGTGATGGAAAAAAAATCTAATTGCTTCATCCATAAACCATTTCAGTCAAACTAGATTCTTGATGCATGAGGGATGATGATATACCTCTTGCACATTTTGCCATTGCATTCAGTCAAGTATAATGGAGTGGTCCTTATTCAATTGCCTTGATGGTCATACAAGCAATGCTTGGATCATGGAACAAGACTACAAGAGATAGCAAGCATACAGGGTTGGTAATTTCTTCTATTTTATTTTTAGGATTTCTTTTGTAGGAATATTAATATGTCAACTATTTTTAAATAAAAAAGAAGTCTTAGACCAAAGTGCCCTTTTGTTCTTACCCTGCCCATACCATATTGCCACACAATTTTTAAACAAGATTATTACAATTTACCAAAGTATATAATGTTGGTTACAAGTGCTATTAAAGCAAAATAATGGAAAAAGATTGAGTTGCACGTAGAAGATAATGGTTGAGCATTGTACGTTTGGAATTACAATAGCTAAACTTTGGTTCAAAGTATTATGATTTGAATATTATATCCGCTCCGATGTTAAAGCCAACTTCGTTTATCATTCGATTATTCGCATTTAGAAACTAGCTTTGTTTATCATTCGATTACTCTCGGTTAGTGTGGATTGGTGCTGCAGCATGATGGCAGTGTGGCTAAATTCTACCAGTGGCGGGGTTTCAAACATAATGTTCGGGCAATAGAGGTGTGTACCCGGCTGCCGTTCTCTAATAGGTTGCCGCAAAGGTAAGTTTGGTCGTTATTTCAACAATTTTAAGTTATATATTTGTGTGTTAAGCCACCCGCGAAGCTCGCGGGGTCTTAGGCTAGTAATATATTTAATCTTACACGGGACAGAGCCGCGGACCATGCGCGTGGTTGTTTGGCGTGGATAAGGTGGTTAAAGAACCAAGTGGAGCAGCTTGTAGGTGTAAACACGTTCCATATTTCTTGGTAATCGAAAGTGGAATATCATACCCTCCGTTATTGAAACCCATGTGAGCGTAATATAACCCGGCCATACATCATTGACATGCACTACGTAGGCTACATGCCAGTTTCACACTCCCATACTGGATAGCCTTATATATATATTTTTTATATACAAGTGTGTAATTGTATAATGTATAAGATTATATTCCCTTGTGATTTTGCAAGTTCTAATTTGACTTTGCTCTATAAGAAACAGGCCGAGACCGGTGGAGGTGAGCTTAACAAAGTCTTCGACGACTTTTCACAGAATCTTTTTTGATTGATATCTTGGGCTTATTTATAACTTATAACTTGTGATCACATATTTCAACTTAACAAATATGGATCGCCACAAGCACTTTAGCCACCCACACACTCTTTCCTTCCACAAAAGCTTGGAAGGTGCACAACTCACTTGTACCGGTTGCAACTTTCCTTGTACCGGCACCCCGGTCTACTCGTGTCGCGCATGCAAATTCTTCCTTCACGACCGATGCTTCAACGCATCACGTTCATTGACCCATCCGTCCCACCCCGATCACCCCCTCTCCCTATTCCCATCCCCGACATACTCATCCGGCTCTTTCATTTGTAGCGAGTGTAACAAAACCGGTTCGGGTTTTTGTTTTTGTTGTCCCAATTGTGAATTTGATCTCCATATCCATTGTGCTTACAATACCTTAAACCCTAAACCCTCGACCCCTCCACCTAATCAGATCAAACTCAAATCACACCCGAACCACCCGTTGAAATATCTCCCAAAGCCACCTCCCGCTAGTGGCACACGTTTATGTGACGTGTGTGGCACTGGTTGTGACCCCAACGGTGCATTGTACCGTTGTGATATTTGTGACTATGACGCACATGTGACATGCACTACTTTGCCAGAAAGCGTGCGTCGCGAAGACCACCCTCACACGCTTTCATTACTTTATGTGTATCCATATGAGTCGTTTGAATGCGACGTTTGTAGAGGCGCGATCGCAAAAAGCAACTGCATGTACCATTGTTCGTCCGATTGTAACTATGGTATGCATGTTAAGTGTGTTCCCGCTAAGGTGTCGGAGCAAGCGCCGATGAACGAAATGACGTTTCAGTTGGAAATGTTCAAACTACAGAATCAGATGAAAGTGCATCAAATGGCAGTTGACACCATGCTACTAGGTACTCATGGTCTCCATCGTAATCGATACTATCGATACTAATGGCTGTATCGATAATCGAATTCAAAATCGACATCGAATTTGTGCGTTGTTTCCTTTTGTGTGTTTACATTTAATCGTGTTACATTAATGTGATTGTGATGTACTGATGATTTATTTCCTAGGTTAAGTGTTGATTTGGACTTGATTGAAGCATGTTGTTTTTATCTACTTTACTGAATAATAAATGTTGGTGTTTTGTTTTTGAAATGTCTTTAGATCTATTAATGTTAATCATTTTTCATATGTCCTAGTGTTGTAATTAAGTAAATGCATTGAGTTGTAAAATGAATAATAGGTTTACTAAGAAACACCAATTGGGTGGTGGTTCATTTACAATGGGTGGTGATTCATTTACAAAGACAAAACTTTTAAATACCTGATTTGGGAAGGGGAATGTCTTAAGTTCAAGTCCCATAGACGATAGGATTTAAAAGAAATTAGTCGTTCATAGAAAAAGGTTTACAAAGAGACTTATGCGGTTTGAGGGGCACTTAACTTTTCAACATATTATTCGAGTGTCAACATATTAGTGAGAATCATGCACCCGATGCGGTTGAAATTCGGTTTCATTCTGTATCGGTTCGCTCGATGACAGGGGAATTGGTCTGTAATAATCTCAACTAGACATCATTGGCTATTGCCATTTGCCAGTCACACCTTTGAATATTCCCCATGCCAGTCCCACCTTTCACTTATTTTTCCTCCACCGGTCCTCAGTTAAAAAAACTTAACGGAGTTTTCTGAATTACAAGCTGACGTTTTAGGGCTTTTGATCAGAACGAGGATACGAGTCGAATGATGTAAAACTTACCTTGAAATTGTGATCCAAATGATGAAAACGGTGCTTCAATTCGGGTGTTTAAACTTCCAATTAACAAAAATCAAGTCGTTTGGAGCACCGTTTCGAGCTAAGTTTTACATCAATAGACTCGTATTCTCGTTCTGATCCAAAGCCCTAATACGTTAGTTTGTAATTCAGAAAAAAAAAACTTAACATCGGTAATTTTTTTTCTAACTGAGGACCGGTGGAGGAAAAATAGGTGAAAGGTGGGACTGGTGTCGCAACCCCCGCCCCCTATCTGTCCCGGGAACGGGCGGCCGCGAACTCGGTATTGGTGGTATCGGTGATTATCATTTTGGCAGCGGAATTTACATCAGGACCGTAGTTAAGAAATATTTTATCAGAGTAAATACCACACTTTTATAATATTAAACATATTGGGATAACACCCAAGTTTCATTACAAACTGATTTATAGAGATAAACTCTATTTTATTTAATAAAACATCTTCTTTTATTTAGGTAACTTTTATAGCCACTTTATTCAAGCCTTCAGTGCTGTCCAGCTGGCTTCTAGTTGGCTCTCACATTTTGTTACCTAAAACGCGTTTAAAAATATTTTGTCAATGGGAAATACTGGTGAGTGAATCACAGTTTAATCAAGAAGAGTTTTATCAATTAACACAGTATTGAGAGCGATTACAATGTTTATATCTACACAATTACTCATTCAGTACTTGCCACTCGACCGTATCTGTGGCTATGGTCATATCACACATTGGCTAACCCGTTGTCCAATTGTGAAGGTTATCAAGTAATGTATACAAAACCCCATAATACCGGCAGTAATTGAAGAATTACAAAGACTCAATCACTGCTTAATCACATTGTAAAATATTTAAAGTTTTGTAAAAACAGTTTACAAAAAGGAGATTACTCACATTGCTTTCTTAGGTTTCCTTTAAGTGTTTCCTGGTGATTATCTATAATTTACACAAATGCACACGTGTTAGTATAATAACCCATTATTTATATTAACGATACCCTCCCCGAGACGGCATTCCAACGACTACGTCGTGCAGAACCACGACAGCCGTTACGGAACCCTGGATCAATCGAGCAGCGTATCTAATACGTAACCGGAGTTATAATACTTAGTTACAACGGAGCAGAACTTCGTTATTTAGGGGGGTATTATACCCGAAAATTATGCCTACTATTCAGAAATTGAGAGAAAGAAAAGTGTGTGAGCGATCGGAGACTGAAGCCGATGCCCTCAATTTATAGGGCTGCATTTGGGTTCTCTCGCGCCCCGTGTAAGCTTAGACTAAGGCTTACGCGGCCCGCGTAGTAGGGGTGTAGGCCTTAGCTCTGATTGGTCATCACCACTAGCTTCGACACGATCGTGACACGTGTCGGCTCAGGGCTGCGCCTCGTTGCAGGGCTGTCGCGCCCCCCGTAGACACAGGTGTGGTCTTACGCGGCCCGCGAGCAACACATAAAACTTGATTTTAATTAATTTTTAATATTATATCGTATTTTGGGCTCGGTTTTCACATACGAGGTATATTTTAGGACATATTAGGGTATTTTAATTATATTAGGGTGTCGAAAAATATTTTAGAGGGTTGTTATAACTGGCATGGGGAATATTTAAAGGTGAGACTGACAATGGCCAATGACGTCTAGTTGAGATTATTACAGGCCAATTCCCCAAGGGGTAATTTTATTGAAATGTAATCAAGTTTGTCAAGTGTTTCAATTAAGTTACTGGAACTTTTTTTGTCTCTCTAAAGTCATTAAAGTTTCGTTTATTGTTCTAATACTATGTAATTATCAGGTTAACAGGTTAGAATGATGATGTGTCAGGTTTCACTAATTTTATTTTTAACTTGCCAAAAAAACATTTATAATTCTTATTTGTATATATTTAAATAAAAAAGAAAACAGATAAATTATTCACCATCCGATCATATCTACAATCCACCACCTTCTTTATTCCCACTCTTACTTCCCAGTCAAATTTTCAAGCACCTGGGCTTCAATTTCATATGAAACCTTTTATAGCGATTAACATGAGAGATCAATGATTAATAGTACATCTGTGAGATCATACATTAACCTAAAATGAAACACCTGTGCTTCAATTTCACATGGAACTATTCGCCGGAGTTGATATTCCGAAATGAATTCCGGCACCGATAAAAGAAGAAAATGTGCCCGCCAAGATGAAGATAATGATTTTCAGCTTAGTATCGCTCGCACCGTGATGTTGACGTGAATTTATTGGAGAATGTAGCTTCAGTATTTGTTATCTCTCATTATGTGCTCTGTAATCAACGATTCGATATTAGATATGAAGGTTTAAAGTTCAAAATTCTTGTAAATATTAGATTATTCTTTTAGATTCTTATTATATTCATGTAAGGATTAGAAAAAAAATAATATGATAGAAAAAAATAATAACCTAGTGACATGGTAATTATACACTGTTATAACATAAAATTAAAGTTTGGTTACTTTAAAGAGACATACAATGTTTGGGTTACTTAATTGAAACACCAGAAAAACTTGGTTACATTTCTATGTCGTTTTCCCATTCCCCAAATATCAAAAAACTTTGTAATTATCAAAAACAATCCCTAAGGTATATAATTACCTAATTACCCTTACACTTAAATGCAGAAAAGTAACAAAGTTAGTGTTGGGGGCCAAAACCGTTATGAAATGCAACCTCAAGATCTGATATGTTAAAATATTCCTTTTTAGGCTGAAAGGGTTTGACGGGCTAAACCACATAGGTCAAAACAGTAATTTACTCGAGTTTTGAATCATTTGATGTTTTTGTTATTAGAATACTAAGACAAATTGACAATTAACTCATTTTCGTATCTCTTTTAATGTTGCAATATGTTACAAGATCCCAAGTGTGTGCATCTTCTTGCCATGTGTGTGTATCTTCAAAGGAAGGAAGATCGTTCATAAATATTAATTAAAAATTTCAATAAAAAATATGCTAATTATATATTACCATTACCATTACCATATTGTTAATTTGGAGTTGTATATGTATAAGGATGTTGTATTCTTTGTTGTATTTGTTTATCTTGCATTAGGTTGTTGTGCTCTTTGTTTTAAACTTTGTACATTATTGTTGTATCATTTTCTTAGAGGCGTGTCCCTTCACTTTTTTGTTGTATTTAAGGGTTTAAAAACCGTTTGTTTTCTCCGACTGTTTTCTCCCCTCTCCCTTTGGTTGTTAGTTCTATTGTCTAACGTTCTGCTAGGTAAACGGTGGACTAGTGGGTGAATGGTGGACGGAGGACGATAGGTGGAGGGGTGGGTTAACGGTGGACGATGGAGGGAGGCCGGTTAATCTTTAGGGAAAGGAGGATGCAAATTGATATGGAAGTGAAAGAGAGGGGGTGGGTGGGGGTATAAATTGTGTTGGGGTTTTTTGGGATGTGAAAAGACAGTTTTACCCCTGCTACAATGTATTCCATTAGGCACATAACGGAATATACTGACAGCAATTGGCCTCAGAGACTCGGAACGTAGCGAAATGGAAATCGCAGGGACTAAAATATCTGTTTTCTGAAAATAAGAACATAGGTTGGTTATGACAACATACCAATATGACACATAGACATAAATTACAGTTCACAAATATTAAAGTGATCATTGATGTATCCAAGTTCCAAACCAATGATGTATTGATGTGTAGGCCTATTTGAATTTATTTTGGGGCAGGAAAGTTGATTATTTATATTCAGTGTTGCAAAAATCGGCCTAGGCGGCCGATTAATCGGCGCCTAGGCGCTAGGCGGCTAGTTACCGACTAATTTTGAGCTAGTCGGCCAATTAATCGGAGTCGGTCAAAGTCGGTCAAAATCGGTCCTAGGCGGTCCTAGGCGGTCAAAAATCGGATTAATCGGCCTATATTAATCGGTTAAAATCGGTCAAAATCGGTCCCAGGCGGTCCCAGGCGGTCCTAGGCGGTCAAAATTGGTCAGAATCAGTCAAAATCGGTCAAAATCGAACCATACTATCTGAAACTTGAAGTATTTATGTGAATTTTGAAGTATTATTTTTATATTATTGGGTATATATATATAATTTTGAAAAAATACATATAAAAATCCCAATCCGATTAATCCCGATTAATCCCTAGGCGGTACCTCACCGCCCGACTAGCGCCTAGCGCCTTCTACAACACTGTTTATATTACGTTAAATAGCTAAATCTATATCTATAATAATAAATATATGGAAAATAACTACATACACTTATAAATAAAATAATAAATAACCAACAATTCAAGCCCAATCTTAAAACTCACTACGAGCAGATCATAACTTGCGGGCATGAGCTCCAAACTAGCTGAGCTCGAGTTTAGAAACTTGGGCTCGGCTCAACTCATCTGTACCTAGAATAAGATAAGACCAGATTACCCATTTGCCTTGCAGAATATGAGCTTAGAAAAACGGTAAAGAAGTATCATGCACTCTTTTCATTAAGACCTCACTAATTCTGTAAAACAAACACATAACTAGCCATTTCTAAAGAAGACAACACACACATACACAAAGTTCAACGCTCGTGAACTTGGGTAAAGATCACATATTAAGCTTCTAGTTCTACCGTAACAGACCACCTATCCACATCCATCCGACTAACAACCCCCCTCATTTTTTATTATTTTGCTTCGTCTGGTCCACCGGCTGCAGCACCATGACCATCTTTACCAGCACCACTACCGTCAGCGCCACCACCATCTTGCATACCTCCTCTCCAGATATCACTAGCGGCTGAGCTTGGCGGCGGCACACTGCTTGGCCCGCTTGGCCCACCGGGCCTAACACCCATCTGAGGTTGCATAACTTGTGGGCTATTAAACTGCATGGCTGGCATTTGTTGTGGAAAGCTAGAAGATTGTTGAGCCATAACAGCCGCCTGAGGATGCTGCATGAAAAACCCTCCTTGTTGTGGGATACCCGCGTGTGCAAGTGGGCCCATCTGCATAGTACAAGAAGATTCATAGTCGCATATCCAACCACGGTTTTAATACAATATTATAATGATTATGGAGTTATAGAAAGGGACCTGAGATGAAATAGTCGGTGCTGGTGATGGTGTCGGTGGCTGAGCATCTGCAATGGCTGCTAGATACATCAAATTTTTCTGGAGCAGAGCCTGATACCTATAACATACAACCAGTTTTACTTTAGAATTTTGATATATATAATATGCGTGTTGCAACTTAAATCTTTAGTGTGATTGTAGGGTGGGATACTCACTGGGCGCATTCAGCAAGCTTTCCGAGGTTTTGGTTGGTCATTATTGCTAATATTAATTGCTTGTTTTCGTCAAGGAACTGTAAATACGGATGTAGAACAGCATTCATGTATCATTATATAACATTTAAGAAAGGATAATTAGTAAGAAAGATTAAAAATGATGGCATTGTGATCACACATAAGATGTTAATTTGCATCAGACTATACTTTCACACATAAGATTTTCGACCTCCTTTGATTGACTATATAATTGGCTGTTTGGTTAATTGTCCATTAAGGGCACTTTGACTGTATTGGCCATAATTTTGATTGTGTTCATTGAGTAACCCTTTATTTCAGGGGCTTCCTTTGCGTTATCAATCATCTAAGGTTTGGCTTCAGTCTTCTAAGGGTGATATTGATAATAATCTAAAGTCTATATATAGAGGTGGCAATTTCATCCCGTTAATGTGAAATCAGATTGATTTTTCTTTCTTCAAATGCAAACTGGTAAAAGAGGTGAATTTAAAAGCATAGCTAAAAAGATAATGGGTCAAACGGATTTAAAACATAATAATCAAGTGTTTCATAACTGTTTTATTACAAAAATTGGAGCTTTATACTAATAACAAGGTTTTAAAAAACGGAAACGAGTTTCGAGGCGTTTTCCCTTCGCCTCACGAGGCGTAAGCCTCGAGGTGAACCGAGGCATAATCCGAAGGCTGAATTAAAAAATAAATATAAAAATTACATATCTTATAAAATAATAATACTAACTAAATTCATCATCAAATTCATCAAAATCATATAAACACACATAAAAAAGACATAAATTGCTTGAAACTGACACAAAAAAAAGTCAAAAATATCAAAAACAAATATCAAAAACCCCCGAGGCGCAGCCTTTTTAGCGCCTCAGCCCCTCTGAGGCGCACGTACAATAGAAACCCCTTGAGGTGCGCCTCAAAATCGTTTTTTGGGCGTTTCGCCTCGAGGCACAACCGTTTTTTAAAATCATGATTAATAACAGTTTTTATATGTGGGTCAACCCATTTTGTCACATGTCAGGAAAGGAAAAAAAAGTGAACTAGACGTAGCAATCGAAAATTGATCATGTTTCAAACAGATCAGGTTGGGTTCGTTCAACAAATTTGACACATTCAACCCATAATCATATGAACAATTTCCTTTTAGCTAAAACCTTTTGATGCCCATTAGCACAAAAACACAACCCAAACCGACTCGTTCACAAATAAAAGGGTCAAAACCGCCACCTTAACATCCAATCTCACATGTCACGTGTTGGCTTTAGCTTACACAAATACGTAACGGGTTAATCGCCACTCCATACTACAACTTTTGTCACATTAACATGCCTTACAGTGGCTATTGTAAACAAAGTTATGCTTGTACAATTTGATTATTTTCTATCTCCTATGAGCAAATTGAAACACAAGTGACGGTCTCGGTGTCCTATATATACAATGTTATGAGATAATAGTGACTAACTCAGTAACTGTAACAGAAAACAGAAAGTATTAACACTTAACAGTCAACAATTCACCTAACAACTTAGTAATTGACACCTTATCATATATCTTTTACAAATTCATAAACCTCTCTCCTATTTTACACCAAAAGCATTCATTTCCCCTAAATTAAACCAATTCATGTTTCATCAACTAAAATTAGGGTTCATAAACACACAATTTCCACCAGCAAGCAACAAAAAAACCCTAACTTTCTTAACACAACTAACTCATAACATCAGATTCTATCTACTTTCAATTATAAACAACAACAATAAGAAGGTAAACTTCATAATCAAAAGCAAATTAGAACAATAACAAGTTAATTGAAAAAGAAACCTTTTGGATCTGATCGGTGGTGATGTTTGTAGGAGGAAAGGATGAAGACATCATTGGATTGGGCATCATCGGCTGCTTCATTTCTCGTTCGAAATCGATAAACTTTTTTTCAATTATTTTGTTGATCAAGAAACCAAAAGTGCTTGTTGATATTTGAAAGAATGTGAACGGAACGGTGACGGAGTTAGGTGGCCTCCCAAGTCCCAACGTTGAAAACCGAACTTGTAAGGGCATTTTCGTAAAATAATCCGATACATATCTTGTGAAAAAAGGTTACATTATCTTTTATATCTTTTATCCTAGATTATTTGACCCGTGTATTACACTGGTTTAAGAATATAAATTATGTAATTTTATAATGTATTCTTAAATTTAAATTTATAGAAGTGATTTTTTTACCCTACACAACATGACATATTGTTGGTCATGTGTAAAAACCGATTCTTTTAGAAACAAACCAACTTTACATAGCAATTGTCTTACTTTATTTATCATCATGAAAAAACATATGGCGAGAGGAAACCGTCTTCTTTTCAATTTAAACAAGTTCCTTTTATCGAGTGCTATTAATTGAAATCTAGGGATAAATCTTCAAGTGCCAAATTTTTTTGATAACGTTACTGAAACACTACCCTTGATAATAATCTATAGTTTGGCAAGCCTGAAAATTTAAGTCCATTGAAGACATCAAGTTAGTTTTGACTTGTATAAAAACTATTATGCAGATATTCTGACTCCGATAAACTATTATAACTTAGATATTAACATATTAAAAAATATATTCTAATTCCGATCTTTTTTGGACACGTGTCATTTTTTGGTGTTTTCTCACATAATAATAATAATAATAATAATAATAATAATAATAATAATAATAATAATAATAATAATTCAAAAAAAAATTAGATAAGAATAAATATTTGTTTTTGTATAAATAATTTTAAACAAAAATTTAAATAATGATCATATTAAATAATAATAATAATAATAATTTCAAACAAAAATTAGATAAGAATAAATATTTGTTTTTCTATAAATAATTTTAAACAAAAATTTAGATAATAATAAATAATTGTTTTAATATCATTAAATATTTTTATTTCCATATCTTTTTAATTTTTTATTATTCATTTTGCTACATACAAACTAACTTCTAAATTTATGTCGGATATTATTTTTTAATGTATTATTCAATGTAAGTATAAGCAAAGTTTCGAATACAATTATTCATTCAAAATTTATAGATTAGCATCTTATTAAAAAAATATTCGGTTAAACATCAAACTCAAATATTCGAAATAGGAATATGTATATGTTATTTAAATATTGCTTATTATTCAACATGTGCAATACACAAGTATTTTTACAGATGTATTTTTTATTATTTATTATATAAAATTATATTTATGCAGCCCGTGTAATACACAGGTTCAAACATGGTTATTTAATAGATACCTACATCTATCTATGTATATCTATAATCTATATCTATAATCTATCTATAATCTATAAATGATAATAAATCAAAACAAACTTAGGCCACTTGGCATTCACTTAAACCGCTAATTGTCACATCGCATCCAATTAACCTCTTTTGAAAGAATTTGAGCGCTAAAACCACAAAACCCTTTCGTCCACTCTTTTTCTTCACTCGCTTCTTTTATTCCCCATTTCTTTCAGCCGTGCATTCACAAACCCTAATTTCATATTGAAACTTCGATTCTATCTTCATCGCTACATCATCTTCATCGCTGCGTCTTCTTTTTTTATTTGAACAGGTTCCTAAAACTTTGATTCTATCTTCACCATTGCATCATCTTCATCACTAAATCTTCTTTTTTATTTGAACAGGTTCCTTTATCATCAACACATCTTCATCACTGCATTTTTTTCTTTATTTGAACAGGGTTTTTTTTTATCATCAACACATCTCCACATCATGTTCTTAGGTAGATTTATTTTGATTTTGAAGTTGTTTAAATATTAGGATTTCTATTGCTGCATCGCTTTGATATATTGATTTCAGATTTTTGATAACTGATTTTGATTTCAATGATACCGATTGTAGTACTAGCATTTTGATTGCTAGAACTGGATCGGATGTGATATGGTGGTCATTCATCTGGATTCATGTTTGTTGTCACACCCTGTATTTCCTGATAGGCCGGGACTTGGGGTACAAGACGAGATTATTACAGATACACAGATAACACAACGGAAGTCTTGGGATTTAAAATACTATTACAAATTATAATGTCCGAATGTTTAAAAATAATATACAAACGGAAAGTGTATAAAGATCCACAGGCGGATCGAAAATAACGAAATGTCTCCGTAACAGGCTACTAGGCTAAAATGCATGGAGTTGCAAATTCCACTTAAAAATTTATCGGGCAGCTTCCAGCCTATTTACGTATCGTTGCAACCTGCGCTTATTCTTTTGAAGATACGACATTTTTCACTGGTAAATACAAATAACCGACACATTTTGAAAAAATATTTCAAAATTGTTTTAAGTGCACTAGGCACATGTATTTTCATAAATAACTTGGGAAAATATATAAAATAGATTTACATGCTTGTCAATACATATGGGGCCCGGTACTAAACATCGATAACAGGATTAACCGACACGCCACTTAAACCCATAAAGGGTATCCCCAATATGGGTAGAAAAATATTTTACAATAGCATTAGCATATGTCGGGTGTATCCCTACACCCCGTGCTTAAGTCATGGACATTTGCAATTAAATGAGCTGAGGATATCCAGGACACGGTCGCATCAACCCCCAATGAAAAGAATTGACCCGATTCAGTTAACTTACGTAAACTAGTTACATAAGCTAACTGTACACGCATAGGCGGTATCAAGTGATCGGATGAGCCATAAACAAGTTCATTATGCCAAAACATGTTAATTATGTTACCAAGTTAGTAGGTAATCCATTTTATATGTTCATTATAGTTTAAAACCAAGTTATGCACCAAAAGGGCATTTTCGGCAAAATATGGCATAATACATGAACTTGTATAAAAACTCGACAACTGATTATGACCAAATAGTATAACCACGGAGGATTATCCTACATATAATTATGATCATAATGCAACTTAGAATCAGTAGCTAAGTTTGCTAATTCGGGTCAGAATCGAAAGTCAAAGCAGAAGTCAAACTGCCTGACTTTCGGTTGCGAACCGACATATAAACTGGAAATGACGGGTTGAACATGCTTAGACATGTTCTAATATTAATTACCAACTGAAATGGTGTCAAAAACATGTGTTTAAACATTTATAAGTTCAGTTTATAAGTTTTCTGAAAATCAGCGTTTTGACTTTTTATTAAACATAAATTTGACCCGTCATTTGACCAATTTAACGTGATTTCCAGGTGTCACACCCCAACCGATGGCGGAATCATCGAGGCATGGTACTGAGCGAAACAGATTGTCCAGAAGTTTCCATAACAACTATCATTACCATTCAATTTAAATTAACATGTCCCATACCATGTCTCAAATAGTAAACAAATTATTACAGATAAACATCAAGACAAATATTCTGTTCCGACAACTCAGATTTAAGCATAAATAGTTCGTTTATTGGTTTCTAGGACCTCCCTTCCTAGCTTCGATTTTATCACAGCACAACGAGCATCCTAGACCTTTCCTAGCCTCAAGTTCACAGCATACTAAGCATGTAAACTTCCTAAGCACCTGTCACATACGTTAAAATAAAGTCAATACATAAAATGTAAAGGTGAGCATACAAGTTTGATAATAACATATAGGGTTCGAATTCGTTTACGCATAACCAGCACGTACACATAGTGAAATGAAGCACGTTAGTTATCGACATAGATCCATCGATACCAATGACTGCGGGTTGACTGCCCGAGGCAGTTCGCAATACATGATTACCACCGTAATCCATGCAAGTAAAAGATCCTTAACAACCCCCGTGTGAACGGGTGCTGAGTCCAAACTATAGTACTATCGTTGCTAAGGCAGGTAGACAACATTCCATGTGTAAATATAACAAACAAGCATTCATAAGCTACGTAATACATGCATTAATGGTTAGCGTTCAAATAGTTTGAGTAGTGTGATAGTTGTAGTTTGAATATTCGTAACGTATGTAACACCCAAAAGTGCTTAAAGCAAAAAGGGATCGAGTATACTCACAGCGATTATGGATTGAAGGGAGCGCTTAGCGAGTTCGGTTAGCCTGGATAGATTTGATAGCATAACGATAAGTGGCGCGTAAAACAATACAGGGTGGGAGTGAGTAGGATGGCTGGTCGTCCGGATGGTCATCCGTGCAGACAGCAATCCGTGCGAGTAGTTAATCCGTTCGGTTGGTCATCCGTGCGGACAGTTTGTCCGTACGGATGACTATTCGAGTGGATTGTTTCTTCCTATGGGTGAGATGTGTTTGTGTATGATGGCTTGTCCTTTGAAGTTTTCGTTATAGCATTTAGAAAACATCTAAGTTTCTCTATCCTTCAAGTCGGTCGCGTGGATGACAATCCATCCGGATGGTAATCCGTGCGGACAACGACTTAAATGGTGAGTCACTTGGTGAAATTGGTGAAATCTGTCCGGATGGTAGTCCATGCGGACGAAGACAATCCGTCCGGATGGTAGTCCGTGCGGACAACGACAATCCGTCTGGATGGTAGTCTGGTCGGATGAACATGTTGGAAATTGTTTAAGGTCTTAGTATCTCATGATCCGAAGAGTAATCCATTCAGAGGGTCGTCCGTACGGGTTATTCATTCGTCGACACTCAAACCTGGTTTGAATATGGGTCCCAAGTGTAGTCCGTCCGGATGGCAACTCGCCCGATAGCCTGTCTGTGCGGACATCAGTCCGTCCGGACGGCATCTCGTTCGGGTCGTTCTGTTCGTCTACCCTTGGTCGCTTTTGCCGTTCTATCGAGATGTTTTGATTACGCGTCGACCAATCGAAATTGCATTCTTACCCGTATGACTAAGCCGGCCAGGAATCACCCCAGCTTGGCCGGTCGGCGGCTCAGAACGGTCATTTTGGTCTAACCCGAAATCATGTCACACCCCGATTTCCACGTGTCACCGGTGGGCCCGGTGGGGGAGTATCGTGACGTGGTTGGCAACGTAATAGTCAAACAACACAATATTTAATATGCACAGCGGAAGCAATTTAAAAGATATAATACAACCGAATAAATTATTGTAATATCAAGTATCACAACGTTCGGATGTTTATCCACAGAACGGATCGAAATAAAATATGAAACAATAGTTCAACAGACTTCAGGCATCTTAAGCTTGCGAGACTTCTAATGATGCTAAGGAGAAATCCCAGCCAATTTCGTTTAGTACCTGCATTTAATCTTTTTGGGAAAATACGTCAGTTTACACTGGTAAATACATTCAACTGACTCATTTTGGAAAATGATTAAAAATTGGTTTGGATGCACGTGGCACAAACATTTTTTTTAACTTGGGAGAATTATTTAATATTATAATCTTGTGAACGAATTACATGTTCCTTGTGCGTTCAGTAGCCCGGATCTTGTCCGGGTTAAAGATCAATTGACACACCACAATATACTTTTGTGCACTGACGGGTGTACGCCTACACCCCACGCTTAAGTCGTGGCCATTTCGTAAAATGATGCCAAGGATATCCGGGACATGGTCATTAACCCCCTAAAGGCTTTAAGTAACAAGACTGTTTAAATGAGCCGATCAAATTTATTCAACTACCCACTCAATCGGTGGAGAATTTGATGCCCGATCAAGCGGTATGCTATATACCGTAACCCAAGCCCGTATAGGGAAAATAAGTTAAAAGTATTTACCTGAGCAATGTATAAATCACAATAAACAAAATGCACGTAGCTTTTACTGGTCCTCCTAATCTGGAACGAAGGTTTATAATAACCTATTAGAATCCTAACGGGTCTTTAATTAAGCTTAAACTTAGACCGGCTAGTTTCAAAGATACGGTTCGTACGCACGATTAAGCGAAGACCGGATAGAATGTGATTTGGACCCGACAAGTTTGAAGACTTGCTTAATATGGGTTTATTATTCACATTCTGGATTTTGAGATAAAACCGTTAAGGTTTGACCCGTTTAGGCTAGTTTATGTAAACTAGTTACATAAACCGAACCGAACGCGTAATAAGCGTAACGGGTATTCATGAGAGCTATTTACAGGTTTCATAAGTTAATGTGCTTCATATATGTTGTGACATCAGTAATATGTCTTTCATTATGCCCGAAACGAAATAAATCACAAACTATGCCCCGCAGGGGTAGTTTGGTCATTTTAAAGGTTGTAAAAGAGTTTAAGTGTTTAACTGAGTTACAGGTCTGATGTAATCAGCAAACATACTCAAATTAATGAGTTATAACAGTAGGATAAAATATTTATGTGAAATTTAGTAATTATAACCAAACTATGCCCCGTAGGGGTATTTTGGTAATTTCACATAAGCCGAAAAGCTCAAAACTGAAGTCTGAGTTTATCAACCTTCGCTTACTATTAAAACATTATAATTTGCCTCAAATATCAGTAGGTATCAACCCTTGTATGTTTAAAATAGTTATAGCACATACTATGCGTTAAAAACGCTTAAAAAGGCGATTAGAGGCCGTTTCCGGGTTTGATACATAACTCTGATATTTTTATATTTCCAGAAGGCTTAAAATAATTTATTTATCATATGTGATCAGTAGCAAAAGGTTTGGAGTCGTTTAGATATGTAAAACTCATTTTATGGCCCGTAAGGGCAAAACCGACAATTACCGGATTAAGCCTACGACTATGAGTTATGCTCAGCCTAGAATTAATTAAAAATATTTAAAATCCCCAAATTAATATATTACATCAGTGGGTAAAGATTTTGATACCAAAAAGTATGTTTAACTAGGCTATACGCTAATTACGCCATTTTATTAACATAAAGCTTTCAATTTGCGATAATGAGCATAACTCTTAATCTACACGTCAAACTGATGTCAAATTTTGCATACAAGTTTATATATCAGAATATAAGGTTTCTACTCTTTTACTTTTCCAAAAATCACGTTTTAAGGTAATAAGGGCATAATGGTCAACATACGAGCAATTAACGGAATCATGCTTATTAATTGGATAACTAATGATCCGAGGTGTATAATCACAGAGGGTTATACTAGCATGTAACCTGGTCCAAATAAAGCTCTAAGGTATTTCTAAAACATACCATAACGGGTCAGAACTGAAAGTCAAAGTATAAGTCAAACTATGCGACTTTCGGTTCCGAACCGGGTCTAAACAGGAAATTGTCGGGTTGAACATGTTTAGACATGTTCTTATACTAATTACCAAGTTATATTAATGATCAAACAGGTTATAAGTGTTCTACATTGCTAATCATGCATAAATTAGAATTTAAGCTTCCTGTTGACTTTTTAATTACAAGTTTGACCCGACTTTTGACCTAGTTAGAGTGGTGATCAGGGGGAACCCTTTTAAGGGTTTATTACCCATATAATTACCTACTTATAACTACTTTTGATTCGTGATTTTACTGAGCCATTATTAACTAATATTGAAGTTAAACCTTAATTACGATGGTTTGACTTTTAGCTAAATAACTAAGCTAAAATCAATTAAAGAAGGATTAGCAAACTTACAAGAGTCCTATGCACGAAATGTGATGCTTAGAGAAAGATCCTTAGCTCCAGAACTGATCAGAAGGCTTGAATGAATGTGTGAAGAAGGAGTTGCAACTCTTGGCCCTTTTATAGTGCCTTTAATCACCACAACATGTTGACAAGTAACTCTACTACTGACCATAACCTTCCAACATGTGTCTCTAGTGTCTAGGACTGTTTAGGGGTCGCCCATAATGCAATAATATCGAATAAGGGTCGGTTCTCCGCGTTTACAGGCTGCTGTCCACGTTTTCTGCATCTGATGTCCTGACGCGGCCCGCGTAAGGATGTTCATGGACCTTACGCGGCCCGCCTTACCCCTTCTGATCAGATTTTTCATTTTCTTGTTTTTGCAATTTGTCCCTTGGCTTCACGAAAGGGCAACTAAGCCTAATTCTTGCATTTTGACCCCTTATTATTTACCTACAAGGGCTTTAGGACTTATACCCACTTTGCCAAGTCCCTGGACACTTCCGGTTAACCCGAAAAGTCTTAACTTTCAACGTTAACGCTTTAACCCCTCGGACACGAATTTGATCATAACTTTCTCATACGATTACGAAACTTTATGAAATTTATATCGTGCATTCTAGTGATCATAATCTACAGTTACAAAGCTTCGGGTTTGTCAAAAGGTCACTCAGAGGTATAACTTAAACATGTTGACACATTTAACCCCTGTAGTTTGTAATCTCTCACTTTTAGCTTCGCATGATCCATGATTTATTCGTTGGACGTTATAAACATCATGTAGGGTTAATGTACATTATATTTATTCACAGTTGACACTTAGAATACATATTTTCACATACTTTCCATGTTTGTCAACTTTAGTCCTTCTATAATATTCTTTCACACGTTTTAAACATATGACACGTGTCAACACATTATAGGACGTGAATTTCCGAGGTGTTACATCCTCACCCCCTTAAAATAAATCTCGACCCGAGATTTACTGAAATAAGTAAGGGTACTTTTCTTTCATCGTGGATTCGACTTCCCACGTGTATTCGGGACCTCTACGGGCATCCCATTTGACCTTTACAATAGGTACATGCTTCCTTCGAAGCTTCTTTACCTGTCGATCTTCAATCGATAAGGGTTTTTCCACGAATTTCAAGCTCTCATCTATATGCACATCTGTATGCGGTATTACCAGTGATTCATCAGCGAAGCACTTTTTCAGATTGCAGATGTGGAACACATTGTGAATTCCACTGAGCTCTTCCGATAAGTTTAACTTATAGGCAACTGACCTGACACGTTCGATAACCTCGAAAGGTCCTATGTATCTCGGGCTTAGCTTGCCTTTCTTACCAAACCGCATCACCCCCTTCCAGGGTGATACTTTAAGCAACACTTTATCACCTACTTCGAAGTGAAAAGCTTTATGCTTCGGATCTGCATAGCTCTTCTGCCTATCTCGGGCAGCTTTGAGACGGCCACGAATCTGGACAATCTTGTCCGTCGTTTCGAAGACTATCTCTGGTCCTGATAACTGGACATCTCCAACTTCCGCCCAACACACTGGCGATCTACACTTTCTACCATATAATGCCTCAAAAGGCGCAGCCTTTATGCTGGTGTGGTAGCTATTGTTGTAGGAGAATTCGATTAATGGTAAGTTCTTATCCCAACTACCACCCAAATCGATCGCACATGCACGTAGCATGTCTTCCAACGTTTGAATAGTACGCTCACTCTGACCGTCAGTCTGAGGATGATAGGCCGTACTAAAATTCAAACGTGTGCCCAAAGATTGTTGGAAACTCTTCCAAAAATGCGACGTGTATCTAGTATCTCTGTCAGAGATAATAGACACAGGTATGCCATGCAAGGCTACAATCTTATCTACGTATAACTGGGCTAACATGTCGGAGCTATAAGTCTCCTTGATGGGTAAGAAATGTGCTGACTTAGTCAGTCTATCAACTATAACCCATATTGTATCATTGCCTTTCCTTGTCTTAGGTAACTTGGTAATAAAATCCATAGTTACCATTTCCCACTTCCACGTAGGAAGTTCAGGCTGTTGTAGCAAACCTGACGGTTTCTGATGCTCGGCTTTGACTTGCGCACATGTCAAGCATTTTTCTACATGGGCGGCTACAGACTTTTTCAAGCCTATCCACCAATAATTTGCCCTTAGATCCTGGTACATCTTATCAGCTCCAGGATGAACGGAGTATTTGGAACTATGGGCTTCCTGGAGGATGACATCTCGAAGTCCTCCATAAATTGGAACCCATATTCGTCCATTCAATCTTAGAATTCTGTCCTTGCTAAGAGTTAACTGCTCCTCAGTTACTCCTAACCTTTCATTAGGATAGTTAGCTTCCAACACAGCTTCCTTCTGTGCAGCTAACACCCTTTCTATCAAACTGTTCTTTATCTCCATGCGCTTGGCATTGATTTGAATGGGTTTAACCCTTTCCTTCCTGCTCAAGGCGTCAGCGACTACATTCGCTTTGCCGGGATGATACTTGATTTCACAATCATAATCATTCAAGGTCTCCATCGAACGGCGTTGCCTCATGTTTAATTCCTTCTGGTTAAACAGATGTTGGAGGCTCTTGTGATCAGAATAGATCACACACTTTATTCCATAAAGATAATGCCTCCACAGTTTTAGTGCGAACACAACGGCACCCAATTCCAAGTCGTGGGTGGTGTAATTCTTTTCGTGCACCTTTAACTGTCGTGATGCATAGGCAATAACCTTGCCTTTCTGCATAAGCACACACCCCATGCCGGTGTGTGAAGCATCGCAATAAACTATGAATTCTTCAGTGCCTTCAGGTAATGTCAGCACAGGAGCGTTGCTCAACTTCTGTTTCAAAACATCAAAGGACTCTTGCTGCTTAGGGCCCCAAACGAACTTTACTTTCTTCTTGGTCAAGGAAGTTAGGGGTGCAGCAATCCTTGAAAAATTTTCAATGAAACGCCTGTAATATCCTGCCAATCCCAGGAAGCTACGAATCTCCGTAGGCGTCTTTGGCTCTTGCCAATTCATAACAGCTTCAACTTTAGCGGGATCCACTTGGATACCACGCTCACTGACCACATGCCCAAGAAATTAGACTTCTCGTAGCCAAAATTCACACTTAGAGAATTTGGCATAGAGTTTCTCTTGATGTAAAAGTTTGAGAATACATCAGAGGTGTTTCTCATGGTCAGCTTGGTTCTTCGAATAAATAAGGATGTCATAGATGAAGACGATGACGAATTTATCCAAGTATGGCTTGCAAACGCGATTCATGAGATCCATGAACGCGGCCGGTGCATTAGTGAGCCCAAAAGGCATCACTAGGAACTCGTAATGACCATAACGAGTCCTAAATGCAGTTTTATGTACGTCTTCATATCTAACCTTCAGTTGATGGTAGCCTGACCTCAAATCAATCTTCGAGAAATAACTGGCCCCTTGTAACTGATCGAACAAATCGTCAATCCTAGGCAAAGGATATCTATTCTTTATCGTGACCTTATTAAGCTCACGATAGTCGATGCACAGACGCATCGATCCATCCTTCTTCTTGACAAACAGGACTGGCACTCCCCAAGGAGACGAACTAGGCTTAATGAAACCTTTGGCTAGTAATTCATCTAGCTGTGTCCTCAATTCTTTCATCTCTGTGGGCGCCAACCTATAAGGTGCTCTTGCAACTGGTGCTGCTCCGGGGATGATATCAATCCTGAATTCCACTTGCCTATCTGGTGGCAAACCAGGTAGTTCTTCCGGAAAAACTTCTGGGAATTCAGAGATGACAGGGATGTCTTCTATCTTCGGTTTGGGCTCATCAATAATCACTTGTGCCATGTAAATGACACAATCCCTCTTTAAACATTTTGAAGCCTTGAGCATAGTCACTTGCTCAGGCAGCCCATACTGGGTATCTCCCCGAATGGTAAGTGGTTCACCAGACGGAGTCTTTACTACCACTTGCTTCATGTTACAGACAATTTGGGCCTGGTTATGAGATAACCAGTCCATACCCAGAACTATGTCAAAACCGGCCAACTTAAAGGGAAGTAGAGACAGAGGAAAAGAATGGTTCTTAATGGATATAACACATCCATCTAACACGGTTGAGACGGTTTCTATGGTACCATCTGCTAACTCTACCTCGTAGTTTACGCTTAAGGTTTTGACAGGTAAATTCAACAATTTACAAAACTTATGATCTACGAAAGACTTATTTGCGCCTGAATCAAAAAGTACTCTTGCAAAGACATCATTTACAAGGAAAGTACCTGTTATGACATTATCGTCTTGCACAGCCTCTTTCGCGTCCATTCTGAAGACTCTGGCATTAGTCTTCTTGGCCTCTTCGGGCTTCTTGTTGTATTTAGGGCAGTTGGTCTTAATGTGCCCCTTTTCATTGCAACGGTAGCACGTTGCGTCTTTTATCTTCTTGCAATCCAAGGTTTTGTGATCCGTGGACTTGCAAATACCACAAGCATAGGTTTTTGACTGAGTCTGTGAGTTTGACTCAAGTCTGCACTTTCCATAGTGCTGCTTCTTGCAAATTTTGCATTTGGGCTTCTCACCAGACTGATGCCCATCTTTCCTCGACTCAGATCCTTTCTTGTTGTCACCGTTCCCACGGTATTTCTTGTTCGACCTTCGTGAACCATCATCTTCACGCTTTCTCTTCTCAGCCTCCTTATTCCTCAGCGATCTCTGCCTGACCGCATCCAGAGTGAGGGATAAGGAAATGTCAGCTACGGACCTAAAAGTAGCTGGCCGAGAAGCTTTCACGCTTGCCTTGATCTCGGGGGCTAAACCACCGATAAAACGAGCTATCCGTTTTGGTTCCGGGGTTACCAAATATGGAACCAATCGAGACATAGTGTTGAAGCTCGTCAGGTAAGCTTGACAGTCGAGGTTTGTCATCACTAAGGATAGAAAATCAGACTCTATCTTCTCCACCTCATGTTGAGGGCAGTAATTTTCCCTGATTAGGGCAACAAATTGATCCCATGACATATTGTACAATGGGATTTTCCCGGTGGCTTGTATCAGAGATCTCCACCATGCTAAAGCTTCACCCTTAAAAGACTGTGACACAAACTTGACCACGTCTCTTTCAGCGCACCCGCTGATGTCCACAACCGTATCCATCTCATCCAGCCATGTCATACAGTCAATGGCTCCTTTCTCCCCAGTGAAATCCCGGGGTTTGCAAAATACAAAATACTTATAGGAGCAACCCTTATTATAGGTTTGTTTCGACACGACTATCTGAGAGGGTACACTGTGGTGGTTGGTGGACTGACGATCGTCATCCACTTTCTTGGGGTCCTCCTTTTTGGAGGGAGGCTTGCTGTGAGCTTCTGATTGAGCTTTAGGCTTTGAGCGCGGTATAGATAGGGTCCTACTCCGAGTCCCACTATACTCCTCGTACTGTCGCTCCAGTGCCTGTGTAACAGCGCCGTCTACTATAGCTTTTAATTCAGCACCCGTTAACGTAATCTGGGAGTTATCATTTTGCTCCACTGGATGGCTATTTATTTCATCTGAGTCAGCCATTTGAATTGAACTGTTGCAGAAAACAAGGACAATACTTTATTTGGGAGTTTATTATGGAATTACCCCTTAGGGTAACTCATTAACCATGGTAAACAGAGACCATATTTGGTTAATTTATTAATCGCATTAAATTAGGATTTAAATTATAATTTATCCTAATTATAAACAATAACAATATATATTAGCACATAAGGCTTAGTCACATGGACAATTTTAAATTATAACTATGATTTCAGAGAATCGAGGCTTTTAAGGTTTGAACCTAGTTCATTACCTTTACCAGACAGGGAGTCATAGCTACCGCTGTCTTTTGGCTCATATGGAAATGAGCATGGCCCGTAGGCACGTATCACCACGTATGGTAAAAATGTGATCATCCTAATTGATGATTTAACCCATGATTCAGAGATCATCAAGTTGGGTTTGGAATCTTTAGAAAGATCCTTACATAATAATAATGCGTGTGATTTTAAATGAATCACATCTGCTAGGAGTGTTAACATGTTTTCAGATGTTAACAGGGATTTGAATCTTTTAACAGGTCTTATCATCATGGTCGGGTCTTTATAATGACACTCAGACTAGGTTTCACACTTTAAGATTCTTATTTTAAAAATTTACATAGGCAGATTATTTCCAAAAGGAATGATTTTGATTTATTTATTTCATATATAAATTATTTATGCACATAAGGCAAACATGAAATTTATAAAACAAACATTCCATTAATTATACATATTACACGCTGCCCTAAACGGGTCTTTTCAAACAAACATTTACCCACGCAGGGGTTAACCAATAACATAATAGTCCACGCAGGGACTTACACATACAATATAATAGTCCACGCAGGGACTTTAAATAATAACATACCCTCGTAGGGGTTTATAGAAAGATAGGCCCACGCAGGGGCTTAAAGCAAACAAACTAACATACATACCCACGTAGGGGCTTAACAACCAAATACATGCCCACGCAGGGGCTAAACTGATAAAAAGGAGGTTACAGCAATAATGGAAGGATTCAACGATCCTTCTTGTTCTTCCCCTTGATCAAGCTTACCAATCCTTGGAAAAAGCTTTGTCTCTCCTGGCGGTCGCGGCGATTTTCTCGCTCAACCTGATCCAGCCTCTGAAGAATTTCCTCCCGTTCTGGGGGAGAAAACCGAGGTGGCTGCGATTGCGTTCGTATAATAGGTCTGGGAGGTATCTGGTACCCATGTGTTGGGTAACCTACTCCCCATGGAGCTCCGTATGGTCCCTCCAGGTGAAGAGCGTTATAATTAGCCGCTACCATGTAAGGATCGGCCTCCGCGTAACCATAGTTGTGGTAAGTCGGTGGTTCAAACAGGTTGTATGCCATGGAACCCGTGTATGCTGGTATTGGGTTGTCAAAACCCATTGGCGGTGGCTGTGGTACAGTTGGTTGTGAAGGTCCACCCATTTGTGGGTCCTCCCGTAGTGGCGGGTAGTGACTGCCACTGGATTGGCGTGGGGAACTTAAATGGAAATCCCCTGCTCGTGAAGACATGCGCGCACCGGTTCTCCTTCGCCTCGACGGTTGCGGAGGTGCCGGCTGTACTGGAGGCGGTGGAGGTGGTGGCATGACTGCCACGAATCTTGAATCCACAGAGGGATCCTGTTGCTGCTGCGGTTGCTGCTGAGGCGACGAATGGTGGGAAGGTGTATAGTACCACTCGTGCTGAGTAAACATGGCTTGGAAACTGTCTGGACCACCGTAGGGTGATCCGTGAAAAGAAGATCCGTCGGAGATCTCGATGGGATGATTTGGTGTACCACTTGCAGGTTCGACGGGGTCTGTATCCTCGTCCATGTCATCCGCGTGATCGCCAGAGAAATGATCCTCTGGCCCCAGTGGGTTAAAACCCACGGGTTCTTTGATGTAGCCTACCGGATTAAACCGGCCCCTGAAATTAGGTGTGGGATCCCCGAAAGAATGATGCGATAAGGATCGCTGTAAGGGTATATACGAGGGCTGAGGGTTGTTGGGCTCATACTCCGGTTGTGGCCCATAAGGATTGTGGACCAGAGGTGTAGAGCTATGTGAGACTGATCGTCTGGCTGGTTCAAACAAGTTCCTCCTGTTCTGCCGAGGGTCGTCACTCTCGGTAGTAGACGGAGCTCGCATATGTGATGGTCCTGCCTCGTTGTCATTGGGGGCGGTGATTGGCCCCTTGCCATGTCCTCTCCTTCGGAAGAATCTTGGCGGCATTTTCAAATCCTGTCATTATAATATGAGATAACAGAACAAAATATTTATAAAAATAAAGGACAAAACAAACCAAACAAAGTGGAATTTGTCCTATGTTATATGTCTAGACTCGAAAGTTTAGAAATGTGCAATTGTGTCATTGAGATTAAACACAAAAGGCTAGTGTTTAATTCACTCAATGTTGGCTCTGATACCAACCTGTCACACCCCGACTTCCACGTGTCACCGGTGGGCCCGGTGGGGGAGTATCGTGACGTGGTTGGCACGTAATAGTCAAACAACACAATATTTAATATGCACAGCGGAAGCAATTTAAAAGATATAACACAACCGAATAAATTATTGTAATATCAAGTATCACAACATTCGGATGTTTATCCACAGAACGGATCGGAATAAAATATGAAACAATAGTTCAACAGACTTCAGGCATCTTAAGCTTGCGAGACTTCTAATGATGCTAAGGAGAAATCCCAGCCAATTTCGTTTAGTACCTGCATTTAATCTTTTTGGGAAAATACGTCAGTTTACACTGGTAAATACATTCAACTGACTCATTTTGGAAAATGATTAAAAATTGGTTTGGATGCACGTGGCATAAACATTTTTATTTTAACTTGGGAGAATTATTTAATATTATAATCTTGTGAACGAATTACATGTTCCTTGTGCGTTCAGTAGCCCGGATCTTGTCCGGGTTAAAGATCAATAGACACACCACAATATACTTTTGTGCACTGACGGGTGTACGCCTACACCCCGCGCTTAAGTCGTGGCTATTTCGTAAAATGATGCCAAGGATATCCGGGACATGGTCATTAACCCCCCAAAGGCTTTAAGTAACAAGACTGTTTAAACGAGCCGATCAAATTTATTCAACTACCCACTCAATCGGTGGAGAATTTGATGCCCGATCAAGCGGTATGCTATATACCGTAACCCAAGCCCGTATAGGGAAAATAAGTTAAAAGTATTTACCTGAGCAATGTATAAATCACAATAAGCAAAATGCACGTAGCTTTTACTGGTCCTCCTAATCTGGAACGAAGGTTTATAATAACCTATTAGAATCCTAACGGGTCTTTAATTAAGCTTAAGCTTAGACCGGCTAGTTTCAAAGATACGGTTCGTACGCACGATTAAGCGAAGACCGGATAGAATGTGATTTGGACCCGACAAGTTTGAAGACTTGCTTAATATGGGTTTATTATTCACATTCTGGATTTTGAGATAAAACCTTTAAGGTTTGACCCGTTTAGGCTAGTTTATGTAAACTAGTTACATAAACCGAACCGAACGCGTAATAAGCGTAACGGGTATTCATGAGAGCTATTTACAGGTTTCCTAAGTTAATATGCTTCATATATGTTGTGACATCAGTAATATGTCTTTCATTATGCGCGAAACGAAATAAATCACAAACTATGCCCCGTAGGGGTAGTTTGGTCATTTTAAAGGTTGTAAAAGAGTTTAAGTGTTTAACTGAGTTACAGGTCTGATGTAATCAGCAAACATACTCAAATTAATGAATTATAACAATAGGATAAAATATTTATGTGAAACTTAGTAATTATAACCAAACTATGCCCCGTAGGGGTATTTTGGTAATTTCACATAAGCCGAAAAGCTCAAAACTGAAGTCTGAGTTTATCAACCTTTGCTTACTGTTAAAACATTATAATTTGCCCCAAATATCAGTAGGTATCA
>JARYGA010009969.1:0-12460 GCA_030545235.1 Helianthus tuberosus | reverse complement strand
GTTGCTGATCTGCAGACTTCAGGCGGCCCGCGTAAAACCAGGGCTATCCTTTACGCAGCCCGCGTCAGCCTCTCAGACCAGATTCGATGTTTAAACAGGCTGTTAACAGCTGCATTACCCACAAAACCCACTTGCACATGGTAATTCTGATACTAGGGGCTGGTTTTGGATGTGCACATGGTATTACAATACCATGGGTGCAAGTGTATGGCCAAGATCAAAGCACGTTTCCCGATAAAAGATCCTAACGGTGCTAGAATTCCTATAAATACCCACCCCCATAACTTGTAAAACCCACAAGAATCCTGATTTGAGAAGCTCTAAGTATTCCTTCATTCTTTTATGCTTTTCGAGTCTGAAAGTCAAACTTTGTTTGACTTTCTGCGTTGACCAGTTTATGGTCAATGCGAAGTTCGTTTGAACTTCGCAACGTGATTGTAATCACGATGGTTATAGTCCCTTGTGACTATGCCTACTGATTACCACGTTGTCTAGGGTCGCAAGGGTAAGCGATCTAATAAATCGCTTATACCTTCGAACCCGACCCATTTGGTCGATCGTTAGGATCCGACCAAATACAATAGGTGACCATAGTAGGTAGGGAATGACCTTCTGAGGTTATACCCTATGGTCACATCGTTTGAGTAGTTGTATGATAGGTAGTTTATATGCCTTAGGTAAATTACCAGAATACCCTTTTCATGTATAATTGGTAATTAAGCATATGTAACCTAAACTTTTGTCACATAACTGATTATGTAACATGTTAAGGCATATTCTACTTGTCATAGGACTAGTTAGGCGGACCGAACGCGTTCCACGCGAACGACGCGTTAAAGTAGCATAAGCTACCTAAACGAGTCGTAATGGGTCGTAAGCACTTATGTTAGGTTTCATTTAGTATGTAGGTTGTTAAACCATATTACACGAGTCTCCATACTCGTTTGGTTTACGAACCCTCATTCTATCCGATCCTCCGATTTAGGTCCGGTTTATTAACGTAGTTACCTATATTAGGTGCCGTTTGATTCCGAGATCTCTAGCATTGCTTGGTGGTTATCTTAAGACTTCTGAGCAATCTCAAGTGAGTACATAGACCCCTCTTTTACTATTTTCCAAACATTTTGGGGTGAAACACATGTGCCTACTTGTTACTTTCATGCTTTCCTGCTTTCACATCATATACTTGCTGTGTTCATTAGTACATTTATAGTACATGATTTCATTGTGTTCATGCTATGTATGTCCATTGTGTGCATACTTAGTACATTGTTTTACATTACATTTCATGCTATGTATGTCCATTGTGTGCATACTTACTAGATTGTTTCACACTACATTTCATGCTATGTATGTCCATTGTGTGCATGCTTAGTACATTGTTTCACATTACATTTCATGCTATGTATGCCCATTGTGTGCATACTTAGTACAGTTGTTTTCATCACATGCTTACATTTTCGTATGACATTTGGGTTGTTTAAAATGGAACAATACATTCACTAACATTAGCTACGCCATTCGTTAGTAGGTAGTGGTACCATAGGAATTGACAACTCCCGTTCCTGAAATCCTGGGTTTGTTTGGATTGGAAGGAATGACCGAATTCGATATACATAACTTAGATAAACCTTTAATTTGTTTAAGGGTTTATCGCCACAGTCTCAAGGCTTGGATGTATGCATTTTCACAATACCGCATAGATGTTTATATCAGTATAGCATGCATTTGTTCCACAAAACACAACTTTGATTTAAACCATGTTTTACTTCAATACCTTGTTTTTGTGCATTTTACATATGGTTTAGTTGATATATTTCACATACCATACATGACATTTTGGATACACATTACATGATTTACATTAGACATAAACATTTTGACATTGATATACACAATTCATGATTTACATTAAACACAGACATTTGATATGGTTTACACAATAACATTTTGACATTTGATTATACATAAACAATTTACATTGGTGGTTTGGTTTGAGTAAGTGATTTAAGTAACGAGGCGTGTGTAATATGATACAAGCATGGTGGATACGCCGCTGGTACTTCCTATATATAAGTGTTTGTATGGTATTACATATCGTAGCGTTATTTAACTCATTTCAATTTATGACACATGACATTTTATACAAATAACATACTTTTTACAAGACATTGTTTACAAACAACTTATCTTACACAAACTCATTTTTACATGGTTATTCATTTAACCTTACATTTATTTATACATATCATCTGATTTTATCGTTTTTCAAATGATTTATAAGACAAAGCAAATTACAAGGTTCATGACTAAACATTTTCTTAAACACAAGTCATGAATCATATTTTTACAAAACCTATGTATCTCACAGGCATTTTTATGCTGACGTACCTATTTTCACATGTGTTTTCAGGATCTTTTGCGTAGGATGATGACCGTGACACTAGGGCGGACCTGTGCCTTAGAGACATAAAATGAAGATAGACTTAGTTTAATTATGTTCTGAACTCTTTATTTCCTGTTTAAGACAATGTAACTCTTATGTTGATAAATAAAGTACAACTTTGAATGCCATGGTTATGAAACAATTAATTCTGTTACAACACTCCCCGACGTTTTCCGCCACGTTTTGTATGTTATACGTGGTCGGGGTGTGACAGAAGAGTTGGTATCAGAGCCAATGGTTATAGGGAATTAGGTTATTAGTAATTCTTTGACCTAGACTATAACTTTTCTAGGACCCTAACACAAGTTATCTTGTGTTTAGATCTTAAAACATGCACATCACCTATCCTTAGGTGATTATCAAAACAAAAACCAAAATTTCCGAAACGATTTTTGAAAAACAATCTTCTGTTTTTGAATGATTTATTACAAGGTTTTGAACCCTCAATTGTAAGGTTTTGAACCCTCTATTGTAAGGCTTTGAACCCTCTGTTATAAGGTTTTGAACCCCTTTGAGTTTTCAAAATCTCGTCAAGGTTTTGGGTTTTAAATAATGTGAACACGTGCAAACTGGAAGGGTGAATGCCTGTACCCTGGGTTTTCTGTCTAAGGCTAGAGTGTTCGTACAAATCCACATAATCGGACCAGTCACTCTTACCTGGGAACTCTTGGGGTGAGTGTTCACTTATAGGCAAGCATGTCTTCGCGATACATTATTTTTGACCCATTTACTTTGATTAGTCACTGTGTGTCGTTTGTTTGCTTTGTGATGCGAACAAATGACCACCATCCTTGCTGTTGTCAATTTTTGTTTCATCTCATTCTTTTCATCCAATCATCTCACTCGTTTCCTTTCATGTTTCCTCTTTTAGAATGCCTCCTCGACGCGAAAACCAGATAGCGACTGCCGAACTGGCAGAAATCATTGCGCAGCAGATGGCTGCTCAATTCCCAAATCTCTTTGCTCAATGGAACCAAGCCAACAACAACAACAATGCTCCATGCAAATTCAAGGATTTTAACTCGGCTAAACCACTCAATTTTAGTGGTTCTGAGGGAGCGACTTGTAACACCTGTGCCTCCACGGCCATCAAACAAATACCGAACCAATGAAATATTATATTTCATACTTGGGATTTGTAAAAATATGTGTATCATTTGCACATATCAATTGTTGTTCAATTCCAAACTCTAAATCGCTTTCTGGAAGGTTATACGCGCACCGATGCGTAGATATAACCAGTTTAATGCAACGAACACTCCGGAATAGTGACATAGGCTTAACATACCTTAAATAACCTTTACATAACTTAGAAATAAGTTTTGAAGGCTTTGGTATGGCAAAAACAAGCTAAATTGCTTACAGGGACTAAACTTGACAAACTGTGAAAGTATGCCAATTTGAACTGTAACAGACATTCCGGAACATGACCATAAGTTAAACATACCATAAATATCCTTTACATAGCTTAGAAATAGGCTTTGAGGGGTTAGGTATGCTAAAATAAACTTTTGGGTCATTCAGGGACTAAAAGTGTCAAAAAGTGCACAAGTTTGCACTTTCGCGCATAACTTACGTTCTGAATACACCCGGATATCCAAAAATTTATGAAAGCGTGACTACATTATATTTTAGTGTTCGCCTTAAGAAAAATCCATGCGTCGCGTCATTTGGATCGTTTTTCGCGCTTATGCGCATTCCGCCGTAATTAAGCGAACATCGCGTTCGTACGGCCAAACGAACCAACCTCCGGCATATTTTTGAGCATGTTTTGAGTTCCCTATACTTTAACTTCATTTTAGAGCCTTGAAATGAGGTTAACGGGGTTCAAACGCATCGAAAATCGCTTAAACGGGCTGCAGGGACCATTTCTGCCAATTTTGAAAGTTTGCTGAAACAAGGGGGCAGTGGCGTAGCGCCACTGCATGTAGCCTTACCAGTCGCGCTACGCGACTGCCTATTCTGGGCAGAAACATGCAGAAACTCAGTTTTTCGCATTCGGGACCAGATTCGACGTATTAACAGCTGTTAACAGCTGTTCTCCACTCCTTAATCCCTTGCCACATGTTGATACCCTATGGTGAGTGGCCAATTTAGTCACCATGAGTTTCCGAAAAGTGTACGGGTTGGATCATGGCACGATATTCGACAAGCGATCTTAACGGTTCGGGTATTCCTATAAATACCCAACCACCCCCATTGCTAAAAATCACTAGAAACTTGATTTGAGAAACTCTAAGTTGAAACATTTGTTTCATACCTGAGATTTTTGAATCGAGTTTAGCATTCGGGGACCCTTCGTAAGTATTCTTTCGTTCTTTTCCTTATTTTACTGCTTTTCGAGTCAGAAAGTCAAACTTTGTTTGACTTTCAGCGTTGACCAGTAATGGTCAATGCGAAGTTCGTTAGAACTTCGCAACGTGATTGTAATCACGATGGTCATAGTCCCTTGGGACTATGCCTACTGATTACCACGTTGTTTAGGGTCGTAGGGTAAGCGATCTAATAAATCGCTTATACCTCGAACCCGACCCAGTTTGGTCGATCATTAGGATCCGACCAAACACATTAGGTGACCATAGTAGGTAGGGAATAACCTTCCGAGGTTATACCCTATGGTCACATCGTTTAAGTAGTTGTATGATAGGTAGTTTATATGCCTTAGGTAAATTACCAGAATACCCTTTTCATGTATAATTGGTAATTAAGCATATGTAACCTAAACTTTTGTCACATAACTGATTATGTAACATGTTTAGGCATATAACACTTGTCATAGGGCTAGTTAGGCGGTCCGAACGCGTTTCACGCGAACGACGCGTTAAAATAGCATAAGCTTCCTAAACGGGTCGTAATGGGTCGTAAACACTTAGGTTAAGTTTCATTTAGTAAGTAGGCTTTGTTAAACCAAATGACACGAGCCTCTACACTCGTTTGGTTTACAAACCCTAATGCTACCCAATCTTCCGATCTAGGTCCGGTTAATTAACATAGTTACCTATATTAGGTGCCGTTTGATATCCGCGATCTCTAGCATTGTTTGGTTGTTACTCAAGGACTACTGAGCAATCTCAAGTGAGTACATAGACCCCTCTTTTACTGTTTTCCAAACTGTTTTGGGGTGAAACACATGTGCCTACTTGTTACTTTCGTGCTTTCCTGTTTTCACATCATATACTTGCTATGTTCATTAGTACATTTATAGTACATGATTTCATGGTGTTCTATGCTTTGTATGATGACTTTGCATACTTAGTACATTGTTTTACATGACTTTTCTACTTTGTATGATGACTTTGCATACTTAGTACATTGTTTTATACTGCATCTCTGTTGCATATGTTCCAGGAACATATGGACACATTGTTTTACAGCTCTACCCTGTATGTTTACTCTAGCATACTAGGTACATTATCTTCATAAAACATGCTTACATTTTGGTATGACATTTGGTTTGTTTAAACTATACTATACATTCATTAACACCGATCATGCCGTTCGTTAGTAGGTAGTGGTACCATAGGACTTGACAAATCCCGTTCCGGACATCGCAGGGAAAGGGGATGAAAGGAATGACCGAATCCGAATACATATTCTCTTGATAACTCACTTTTACATAGTTATCCGCCTGTCTCAAGGCTTGGATGTATGAATTTTCACAATACCGCATAAATGTTCATATTCAGTATAGCATGCATATATCTTACAAAACATAACTTTGATTTAAACCAAGTTTTACTTCAATACTTTGTTTTGTACATTTTTTACTTATGGTTTAAGTAGTCTAAATTTTACTTACCATACATATCATTTTGGTTATACATTACTTGACTACTTTTGGACTATAAACATTTGACATGGTTTATACAAGGACTTTTGACTATTGGTTTAAACATAGACTTATTACATTGTTGGTTTGGTTTGATTAAGTGATTAAGTAACGATGCGTGTGTAATATGATACAAGCATGGTGGATACGCCGCTGGTACTTCCTTTATATAAGTGTTTGTATGGTATTACATATCGTAGCGTTATTTGAATCATTTCAGTTTGATACATATAACATTTTATACAAATAACATACTTTTCACAAGACATTGATTTACAAACAACTTATCTTCTACAAACTCATTTTAAAATGGTTATTCATTTAACCATACCATATTCTCTTATTTATACATATCATCTGATCTTGTTGCATTTTAAACGATTTACAAAACAAAACAAACTAAAAAGGTTCATGACTAAACATTTTCTTAAACATAAGTCATGAATCTCATTTTCACAAAACCTATGTATCTCACAGGCATTTTTATGCTGACGTACCTATTTTCACATGTGTTTTTCAGGAGCTATTGCATAAGATGATCAAGATACACATAGGTAGACTTGGGCTTTAGTGACAATAAAAGATGCAAGACTAGTTAATTATTTTGTATTTCCTTGTTTGTTATGACATTGTAACACTTTTAATCAATAAAACGAAACTTTAACTTCCATGGTTGTGAAACATTAATTCTGTTACAACACTCCCCGACATTTCCGCCACGTTTTGTATGTTCTACGTGGTCGGGGTGTGACAGAAAAGATGGTATCAGAGCTAATGGTTATAGGGAATTAGGTTATTAGTAATGCTTTGACCTAGTCTATAACCTTCTTAGGACCCTAACGCGAGTTTACTTGCGTTTCGTCATAAAACAATACCGTCACCTATCCTTAGGCGACGACCACAACAAGAACATAAATTTCAAAACCACTTTGAAAACTAATCATCTGTTCTAGGATGATTGATTACTAGGTTTTGAACCCTCTATTGTAAGGTTTTGAACTCTCTATTATATGGTTTTGAACCCCTTTGAGTTTTCAAAATCTCGACAAGGTTTTGGGTTTTAAATAATGTGGACACGTGCAAACTGGAAGGGTGAATGCCTGTATTCTGGGTTTTCTGTCTAGGCAAGCACTTCGTATACATCTCATCAGACGCGAGACCAGTTGTGCTTACCTGGGAATTCTTGGGATGAGTGTTCACTTATAGGCGAGCATGTCTTCGTGATACATTATTTTTGACCTAATTACTTTGATTAATCACCGAGGTCGTTTGTTGCTTTGTAGTAACAAACAAATGACCACTATCTTTGCTTTCATCAGATTTGTTCATCTCATTCTTTTCGTCTAATTCTCTCACTCGTTTCCTTTCATGTTTCCTCTTTTAGAATGCCTCCTCGACGCGAGAACCAGATAGAGACTGCCGAACTGGCAGAAATTATTGCGCAGCAGATGGCTGCCCAATTTCCAAATCTCTTTGCTCAATGGCAACAAGCCAACAACAACAACAATGCCCTATGCAAATACAAGGACTTTAATCAGGCTAAACCACTCAAGTTTAGTGGCTCTGAGGTAGCAACTGGGCTTCTTCAGTGGTTCGAGAGCATTGAGAATACTTTCCGCCACGTTCAGTGTCCGGATAATCGCAAGGTCGAGTTTTCTTCAAGTGTGTTCCAGAAGAGGGCTCTCACATGGTGGAACGGGGTTATGAGGGACCGAGGTGCAGAAATTGCTCTTGCGCAAACCTGGGCTGAACTTAGGGCTCTTATGATGAGGGAATTCTGTCCTCGTCATGAGCAGCGAGCTTTGGAGAAGGAATTTGATGAGTTGAAGCAAGATAGTGGTGAGCACAGGGCGTATACTGATAGGTTTGAGGAGTTGAGTCTGCTTTGCCCGACAATGGTTACCCCACTTGACATAGCTATCGAAAGGTACATCGACGGCCTACCTGACTCGGTACAAGACATCCTTACTGGTAGTAACCCTGCCACACTCCGTCAGGCGATCGAGTTATCAGCGACATTGACTGAGTCGCAGATTCGGAAGAATAAATTACACAGGAAGGGTGACAAGGGCGAGAAACAGTCGTCTGACAAGGAGGATAGCAAGAAAGGTCAGAACAAGAATGGGAAGGATTCTAGTTCATCCAAGAGGGCAAGGAAGCGTAAGGTTTCCCAAAACAATGCCATTACTACACAGGCCCAAGCTGCATCAAATCAGCCTGCTCAACCACTAGCCAAGAAGCCTTATTTTGGCAATGCACCTTTGTGCAACAGGTGTAACGGCCATCATCAACCACACCTCTAGTGTCGTCAGTGCACCAACTGCGGAAGATCCGGTCATCTTGCTAACACCTGCCGCATCCCTGCTAATCCGAATCGCCCAGTTCAGAACCCGGCTCAACAAGTTGCTCAGCCTCTTGCTCAGCAACAGGGTCAAGCTGCACGACCACACTACCCACCTGGTGCCTGTTACAATTGTGGGGATCTGACCCACTACAGAAACCGATGCCCAAAGCTTGCTAATGCAAATCCGACCCACGGATGAGCATTCAGCTGAACAAAGGATGTTGCTGTCTTACGCTTTTGTTCTTTTATTTCCTTGTAATGTGAAACAATATGTTTTGTTCATAAATAAAAGTTGTTGTTCACAATTCTGATATACAAGTATAATTACATGTATGTATGACTTTTCCTATGATACCTGCATTAAGGAACTATGTTCCTTACAAACTACTCTTGTGATTCTCTCTTTCAAATGATCGCTCATGATTCCTTCAAAAATTTTTAGTACTCGTTTCATTCTAAGAAACAAAGTACAGAAAATAAAGTGACATTATGAGTGATCATGCTTCTGCACATCTGTGCCTTTGAATCCTTGGTTAGATAACTAAGGATATTTTCAAATCTCATACCCATTACGTTTTGATTTTTCAACATATACAGTACAAGTATTTCAAAAACAATCTTCATGATCTCAAAACATTTCATATAGTTTGAAAACAATTTTTCTAGATGCATTGTCTATGTTATTTCAAAAACATTGGCCATGTTATCAAAACCAACCTTTCTAATTTCAAAATATTTCATATAGTCTGAAGACAATATTAACACAATACATTTTCTGATCAAGTGCATGATTTCGAAAAGCATCATTCATGTCTTTCAAAAACCTTATACGTAATTTCAAAAATTCATCTCGCATGATTTTAAAACATTTTTGTAAATATATCTATCTAATACACATACTTTATTTCAAAAGTATTATATATAAGGTTTCAAAAACGGTAAACACATTTTTTCTTAAAAGAACCCCATGCACAGTTTTCAAAAATATTTTCCTCGTACATCGACTTAACTTTCAAATTTCGCTTCATATGTCGCCTTGGCATATCTGGCATCTCAACTTTGTAAAGCATTTCAACTTCATGTTTTGACATAAGCACGTCCAGTGCAAGGTTTCAAAACATCTTCAACTTCTAAAATCCATATGGGATCTTTTTATCTTCATATTTAGACCCTTGTGAATGATCATCATTCAAATCAGAGTCCTTAATTGGATTCTTTATGTACCTTAATTCGAACATTTCGAGTTCTAGTAATCGAAATCGAATTTTCTTTTTGAATCTTTCTATCTTTATAGTTAGATTCTTGATAACGTTTAAAGTACCAAATGAAATCCACGGAATGGATTCCTAGTGTGCTTTAAATGCATGTACGCAATTAACAAGACAAGTTAACGAACAATTTTGTGGTTATGTGATTATGTGTTTACATATTTGGTGTTTTCATTTATGCATTTTATGTTTTTGGTATACTCTGGGTATTCATTATCCAAATCCTCGTAGAATCTTTCATATCTTGATATGAGGGATTCGTAGTAGGATATTCAAAAAGGTACTACCTTAAATCCTGAATGGGCTTCTATGTAATAGTTAAGACCCTTGGATTATATAGTACCACTCCATGATTCATAAGAGACCTTTAGTGGTCTAGTCAAAAAGATTGATTCACAATTTGGTTAAAGAATGACATCTAGTGATGTAGCTGGACAGACTCCTTGATAGTCTATTTAGATCATTTATTGATTTAATTAAAAGGACTCTATGGCGGTCTAGTCGCACTCATCACAGGATTGTTCATTTGGTTTTCCCCTGCACATTATAAAATGGACTGAGTGAACTATGCAAGGAATTGTCTAATTATGGATGCGTACATAATTATGAAATTTAGTGCACAGAAACACAGTAAGATTTATTATGTGTAAGAACCGATAGTGACAACAATAACGAAATGAGAACGATGTAATGGAGGTACGGTGGACGCACCAATGACGCTTCATATACTTGTATATAAGTATCCCTCTTACATTGCAATCATGATGTTATTAAAGGTTACTAGAAGTTCAGAACCCTAACCAATATTGTTCGATCTTTTCAACTTCATGTTTTAAACTCTCACAAGTTTCCTCTAAATAAATTTCGGGACGAAATTTCCTAAAGTAGGGGAGACTGTAACACCTGTGCCTCCACGGCCATCAAACAAATACCGAACCAATGAAATATTATATTTCATACTTGGGATTTGTAAAAATATGTGTATCATTTGCACATATCAATTGTTGTTCAATTCCAAACTCTAAATCGCTTTCTGGAAGGTTATACGCGCACCGATGCGTAGATATAACCAGTTTAATGCAACGAACACTCCGGAATAGTGACATAGGCTTAACATACCTTAAATAACCTTTACATAACTTAGAAATAAGTTTTGAAGGCTTTGGTATGGCAAAAACAAGCTAAATTGCTTACAGGGACTAAACTTGACAAACTGTGAAAGTATGCCAATTTGAACTGTAACAGACATTCCGGAACATGACCATAAGTTAAACATACCATAAATATCCTTTACATAGCTTAGAAATAGGCTTTGAGGGGTTAGGTATGCTAAAATAAACTTTTGGGTCATTCAGGGACTAAAAGTGTCAAAAAGTGCACAAGTTTGCACTTTCGCGCATAACTTACGTTCTGAATACACCCGGACATCCAAAAATTTATGAAAGCGTGACTACATTATATTTTAGTGTTCGCCTTAAGCAAAATCCATGCGTCGCGTCATTTGGATCGTTTTTTCGCGCTTATGCGCATTCCGCCGTAATTAAGCGAACATCGCGTTCGTACGGCCAAACGAACCAACCTCCGGCATATTTTTGAGCATGTTTTGAGTTCCCTATACTTTAACTTCATTTTAGAGCCTTGAAATGAGGTTAACGGGGTTCAAACGCATCAAAAATCGCTTAAACGGGCTGCAGGGACCATTTCTGCCAATTTTGAAAGTTTGCTGAAACAAGGGGGCAGTGGCGTAGCGCCACTGCATGTAGCCTTACCAGTCGCGCTACGCGACTGCCTATTCTGGGCAGAAACATGCAGAAACTCAGTTTTTCGCATTCGGGACCAAATTCGACGTATTAACAGCTGTTAACAGCTGTTCTCCACTCCTTAATCCCTTGCCACATGTTGATACCCTATGGTGAGTGGCCAATTTAGTCACCATGTGTTTCCGAAAAGTGTACGGGTTGGATCATGGCACGATATTCGACAAGCGATCTTAACGGTTCGGGTATTCCTATAAATACCCAACCACCCCCATTGCTAAAAATCACTAGAAACTTGATTTGAGAAACTCTAAGTTGAAACATTTGTTTCATACCTGAGATTTTTGAATCGAGTTTAGCATTCGGGGACCCTTCGTAAGTATTCTTTCGTTCTTTTCCTTATTTTACTGCTTTTCGAGTCAGAAAGTCAAACTTTGTTTGACTTTCAGCGTTGACCAGTAATGGTCAATGCGAAGTTCGTTAGAACTTCGCAACGTGATTGTAATCACGATGGTCATAGTCCCTTGGGACTATGCCTACTGATTACCACGTTGTTTAGGGTCGTAGGGTAAGCGATCTAATAAATCGCTTATACCTCGAACCCGACCCAGTTTGGTCGATCATTAGGATCCGACCAAACACATTAGGTGACCATAGTAGGTAGGGAATAACCTTCCGAGGTTATACCCTATGGTCACATCGTTTAAGTAGTTGTATGATAGGTAGTTTATATGCCTTAGGTAAATTACCAGAATACCCTTTTCATGTATAATTGGTAATTAAGCATATGTAACCTAAACTTTTGTCACATAACTG
>JARYGA010009968.1:0-19913 GCA_030545235.1 Helianthus tuberosus | reverse complement strand
CCTGGTATGTGACACAATTTTACAATAGTGTTTGGGTATGAGATTACCAATATCTAGCCCAAACCCGACCCATTGCCATAACTATACCTGAGTATCTATTTGTTCAATTTGTAACTATCTTAGTCCAATTTACTAACACCCTCCACAAAATCTATTAGCTTTTTTATGTGAAAAGACAAAAAATACCCTTATCATATAAAAAAATATTTATAACCTTACTCACTATCTCTCTCACTACTTAAACACATCCCCCTCTTTCTCTCTCTCTCTCTCTCTCTCTCTCGCCACAACCACCCAACAACCACCACCATACAACACACCACCTACGACAACACCAATATATCTGCCACTCTCCCCCTCCCTCTTTACCGCACCTACACCACCCAACCTCCGACTCTATCCACACCCTTTTCTTTGGTTCTTCTATAACGATTCCGACTCCATCGAGTCCAGCCAAACAACACCTAAATCACAGCATGGTGGTGGTTAATGGTAGCTACTTACTATGGTGAATATGGTGGCCGACCATAATTGATATCTTTCTCTACACAACCAACGACAACAACAAAATGGGTGGAGGGGTAGTGGTCGGGTTTGGGTTTTGAGAGATCGTGTGGTTGTGGTGGCTGCAAGTGGAGATTATATGTAAGGCCCCCAAACCAGACACCCTGCAGTCTTACAATTACTTATGCCATTATCATTGATGTGTTCAAAATGTAACATATAAATTTCATCAATCGAGGCATAAAACTAACCCTTTTTTAGTACTAATGTTGGAAAAAATGTGCTTTTGCCTTCCTTTTGTATTTTCAGGATTAAATGAGCTCAAATTAACAAAAGAAGCAAAAAGACATCAAAATCTAACATAAATACAAGAAAAGGAACAAGACGTGACATGCCCGACCCCTCGACAGCATCTCCCAAAGCAAAAACAAGAAGAAAGCTGAGCATGGGGCTGTGCCTAGCTGAGCATGGGGCTGTGCCCAGCTCGACACGGGGCGTGCCCAGCTCGACACGGGGCGTGTCCAGCTCAACACGGGGCCGTGCTCAGCGAGCACGGGCCAGTGTCCAGGATGGTCAGCCCTGTCACTAAAGACAAACCTGTAGAAGCTTCTATTGCCCACCACGGGGCCGTGTCCAGTGAACACGGGGGCGTGGCGAAAGTACAGCAGGCGCATTAATTGTAATTGCGAATTACAATTAATGAAGAGAGAGAGTGTCAGACGAGCACGGGGCCGTGCCCAGCGGACACGGGGGCGTGTGGAGCTAATAAAGACAAACTGTATTAATGAAGAAAGAGAAAAGGGTGGACACAGGGCCGTGTCCAGCGGGCACGGGGCCGTGTCCAGGCTTCTGTACAGGCTATAAATAGGAGTGCTTGGCTCAAGCTCAAACCATCCCTTGGCACACCACCTCTCTCACACTTCATCCACCACCCACCACCATCACAACACCATCATCCACCACCATCATCCATTGTCCATCGTAGAGTGTGTGAGTCGTCTCGGGATCCAAGATTGATCGTAAGAGTTCTTGACAATCAAGGCCATGTTTGCCTAAGTCTCTTACATCACTTGGTGAAGACAAAGTGTCTAGTATAATACTTTTTATTTCTAATCTTTTGCACTTTTTATTTGGTTTTGTATTAATGACTTTAATAACTAGTTACTTATGTTGAAGGTGATCTTTCCTTATCGTTTGTCCGTGGTGTCTTGGCATTATTTTACTGTCTATATAAAATAAAGGATTTTCACCATTCATATCTCCACGGTCTATATGGAGATATGTTGGCTACCTGGTCGGGGGTTAAGGGAACGGTTTGGTAAAGGTCTTGCCATTGTTCAGCGTTTAGAGGTCCTGCAATGGACCTGGGTCAAATTTAGTAGGACCTCCTTCAATACTTCACGGTATTGGATAGCGGGGGTCCAAACTCTTTGATCCCCTCATAAGTTAACTACTATTAATACTATAACCCGGCTATTTAGGACTGTATCCCTGCTGACTCAGACTACTTAGCCGAGGGTAACGTCACCGCCAAAAGCGGGGCCTACCACAATACTGCATTAATAACTTAATTCATTATCTTCCAATAATCCACCCTTTTAGGATTGTATCCCTGCTGACTCAAACTACTGGGGTGAGGGTAACGTCACCTTCAAAAGAGGGGCCTACTACAATAACTAAGATAATCTCTTAATTATGTGCAAAAGTGCGGAAATAATCAAAGGTTATACTAGATACGAGTCGGAACCAAGTGATTTATCTTGTCTATCTGTTTTTCTTTTATTTTTATTTTCAACATTTTAGTTAGTTTTTAATTTTCTTAGTTTAAAACATTTTTCTAAACTTTTATTTTGGTTAGACGTTGAGGATAAACCGGTACTAAAAGCTCTTGTGTCCTTGGACGACCTCGGTATCTTACCAACGCTATACTACACTCAACGATGGGTGCACTTGCCCATATGTGTGTTTAGTGTTAGTGAAATATCGTGTTTTATAAATTTAAAACTTGGCTAAAATAAGTGTTAAAAAGGGCTTAAAATATACACCTAAAATAAGTAACACTTCGCACGCATCAATCATTTCACTAAATTGTGATTTAACCACACATCTTTGTGGTAACCCACACTGCCCATTAAGTGAGTGAACAACACTACACGTTTTCAAGTTGACAAATATGACTTTACACTCGTCGACCTTAGAACAAATGGATATATGTTGATCCACGCTGATGGGATATACGTTGATCCACCACATTAAACTAGATGATCAAAGTTTGGCTCAAGTATACGCCATCGAATTGACAAATATTTCTATGTAATTATTATTTATGTATTTCTAATTAATTATATGTATATTTTATGTGATTGGTATTGTTATTGAGCTTAGAGTTTTTAATTTGTTGTATATTATCTCTATCTTAAAAAGAAAGGTTGGTGCTATTGTAGCACTGACCAAATTTACAAAAGTGCCTTTCATATATTGTGAAATGACCGGTTTGCAAATTGTCTGCGAATTGACCGGTTTGCCCTTTCTCCCTCGAAGCACTACGAGACTTAATTTGGTTTTCTAACAAAGGTGGTTTCAACCCTAATAGATATGAGGGTTGCTGCTTCGAAAACTAACGGTATGTGTTGGTTGCACTCGGCGGCAGTTTAGGGTTACAGTCAATCGTTGTCTAAGCTGTCTTCCAGCAATGCATGTACCAGATCTGAGACAGACTCATTAGATCGACGAAGACTAAAGTAAAGGTTATGATTCCGGTAGAGTACTTGTTGGTCTTAAAATAAAACAAGTGTATCTTAAACAAATTATAGAATTTAAACCTTAAATATATTGAATACAACAATTATTTTAAACAAATTATAGAATTTAACAATTGTTTTAAACAAATTCTAGAATTTAAAATATATTGAATACAATCTTTTGGCCTAGTGGTTAAAAGGGAGGTGGGAAACTTTGCTTCTCTTAGAGGTCGTGGGTTCAAATCCAAACAAAAGAGATTTTAATACTAACTTGGTGCTACTAACCTGGTTAGCCGTATGCTGTTAAAAAAAACTCTCGTAGTGATAATTTAGATTACAATCTTTTAAAATATTAATATAGTAACCAATCTATACTATATAGGAAGGACTATCTAAGGTAATTTGTCATTCCCTTTAAACACCCTTAATGCATGATGTACAACCCTTTGAAGCACGATATTTTTTATCTTTCCAACAATACCCTTTTCTTTTGGTCGGCCAAATCTCACTAAAATTTTGAATTGCCGCTCACAGGCATTCCTATCTATACTATCAAAACCTAAAAGCAGATACATCTACCTTTTCATCAGATCTGTATCAAACAAACAACGAGAATCAAATCGAGAATCGTTAGGGTTTTAGTCGCAACAATGGGGATCAGATTCATATTAATGGTGAACAAGCAAGGTCTCTCTTGTAACGAACAACAGGTAAAATCGATCAAAATTGCTGATTTCCTGTATCTATATGTGAGTGTAGTTTGAAATTCGTTGACAAATTGATGCATCTGCTTGATCGTATATGATATTTTCATGAATTTAGCTGTATAATTGTTGGTTTTCTGTATATATATGAAAGTTTAATGTGAAATTTGTTGATAAGTTGATGCATCTGTTCATTCGTATATGATATTTTCATGATTTTAGTTGTGCTGTTGATGACTTGTGTTCAATTGACCGGTTTTGCTTTGTCGAGAGCATAATTAGAGGATTATTACCGATATAGAGTAAGTGTAATGTGAAATCGGTTGATATATTGATGCATCTGTTTGTGCATGTATGATCTGTTCACGAATTTAGTTGTATTGTTGATTAATTTGTGTTGAATAGATCAGTTTTGCTTTATCGAGAGTATACTGTATCTATATCTAAGTGTAATGTGGAATCTGTTGATATATTGATGCATCTGTTTGTGCAGCAATGATTCAGATTCGAAACACTAATATCAACTCAAAATGGATTCGGAAAACAAATCGAAACATTTTCGAACTTGGATTCAGATTTAACACGAATCATACTGCACGTTTATGTTGTTTTGCTGATGTATTACTGAAGACAAATAACATCACATCTGTCTTTTCTTCTAATTTGATAGAATATCAGATCTATTTCGTCTTTCTGAAAAGAGCATATATAGCAGTAGTAAATTCTAATTTTGAAGGAACTCGCAGGCCCAAAATGACATTCTTTAGCAAGGAAAATGATTAGGGGTTTTTTTTTTTTTTTTTTTTTTTTGTGTGTGTGTGTGTTAAGGCTAAGTTTCTCCCTAGGCTCGAACCCATTATTTGACTCACATCATCAGAAGATTAATAACCAAAACTATTTACATGGTTATAGAAGCTGGTGTAAGTGTCATGGAAGTATATGTTACATGTAAAAGTGAAAATATGTCGTCACTAATGAGATATGACAATTGAGCACATTAGCGATTCATCAACACTCAATCGTAGTTGTTAATGACGAATAGCGACAAATAGCAATAAGTTACCTATAGCGAGCCTAGACCTATACGCTACGTAGCACACTATAGTGATCGCTACGCTCTCTATTGATAACTATGCACTCAATAGTGCACACATATTATTGAACTCTCCCCCGTGGTTTGGAGCTGAAAATTTTGTAACAAGTCTTCTTTTGGCAAAAAAAAAAAAGAAACTCATAGCCATCCTTTACCGCTTGCAATTAAAAAGAATGTAATACTTCATTTTTGTTTCCTTTTACATTTATGCCATCTTTAGTGAGTTGCATGCTTATACTCACAAAGACATTCAACGGTGAGGCGGTGTATGGATGCCCATTTTAAAGACAGTTACGTGATATTAGATAACGAAAATCAGATGTAATAAATTAGAATTTAGAAGAAAGTGTTTAGGGTGTGAAAAGTGGTGTCCCTTTCTGTGAGGTTGAGGGTTCGAGTCCCATAGTGGACAATGGTTAGCATGACCGGCCCTGAGGGTGGGCGGGGAGGACCACCGGCCAGGGCCCGATATTTCGAAGGTCACGTTAGTTAAAAAAAATTGATATGTATATGTAAAAAAATAAATTAATAGGGTATACACATACAAACACCAACATAGGCCCACTTACAAAACTATTTTTAAGGTTTAGATTACTTAATAGCCCATTGTCATTAGGTTTAGACCTCCCAATACCCAATTTTGTTAAGGCTTAAGGACACGTTAATTTGAGCTCGAACTGGGTACACGAATTCTTAGGGCCGGCCCTGATGGTTAGTCCTAGTTTTGGATTAGGAATTTGTTATTTTGAAAGCATTGACTTTTTGCCTAATTTTCTTGGTTATTTAAAATTTAGCAATGCTGGAATGACTGATCACCTGCCTTCACGTATATTATGATGTGTTTGTGTAGTTCAACCAGTCGACCCGGTGGGATCCGGACCCTTTCGGATCTGAATCGCCCCTTTGCAAATGATTCTAACAGCGACTCCGATGGCCCTCAGGAGTACTATACCGGTGGCGAAAAGAGGTTCACTTACAAGCCCTAGCTTTTACTATTTCTTAATTAATGTTTTTTTTTAATCTTGGTTATTGTTTGTGGCCTTTAAGTTGAAAGAATTCTAGAAAGATTGTAGCTTTCGTACTTTTAAGAGCTAAAGAATTTATGGTGTAGTGAGATTGAATATAATTTGTGGTAAAGTTGGAGGCTTTTTGTTGTATGAGAAGTATAGGTCACTTTGGAGAGATTAATAAACTAAAGGGTATTATTGTATATGATGATATTGTTGAATTTGTTGTTAGGACCAAGCACACACGAACACGACCACAAAATAAATGAACACAGCGCCTTAATCATCCTCCACAACCGCCTCCACAGCCGCCACCACCACATCCCCCACCGCCGCCTCCACTATCCCCACCAGCGCTAACGATTACAGCAGCAGTAGCTGCAGCTGCCGCTATATCATCTCTTTCTGTGGTTTTTTTACCTAGTTCAACTCTTATATCTTGTAGTCATTCGAGGTAGGATTTAAAAATACACTCTCACACACACACATATATATACATATATATATATTGTATCATCCATCTGGACGGTTTTCTTAACTTTTTTTGGGCAGCCTTCCTCCATTGCATCAAAATTTTGATCTGCCTTCTCCATTTGTATTGCATACTGATAGTCCTCATTATTGGTGATTTCATATTCCATGTTTTTTTTTACCTTTTTATTTTATTGGTTTATTTATAACTTTATTCAGTTTTCAGGTTTTATGAGTTTGTGATATTTTATTGTTATGCATATTATGTAATTAATAGGTGTGAAACAAAGGAGCAGTTTTAACCAGATTGACAACCAATATGAAAAAAAAATGATCAAGGAAGGGCTTGAAACGGTATAAAAAAGATACATATATCATTCAAAGGAGCATATTTATCTGAATCCTTATAACTATTATTTTGCTCTTTTCTTTATGTTTTGTTGGACAGGAATCATATTTGATTGAACGTATCATGAAATTTTTGTTTTGTTGGATCGAGGGTTCGATTGTGCAAACCAATGACATTAATTAATCATTCAAAGGAGAGGGAGGTTGTTGCCTTCAATTGTTGCTCTTTCTAGCTACGAAGAGAAGGAAGAACAGTTCAAAGAACAGGTAGAGTACATGTTTTTTTGAACAAAATATTATGATGGACATATAGACCTTAAATGATAAATTGGCCTCATTTTATATCTTTTTTTTTCTTCATACCCTCTTCACTAATGAAAGAGTGGATGAAATTGGTTTTTTTTTTTTTTTTTTTCCCATTTTGTAGGTGAAGATGATCGAAGTGAGTAGGAAATCTGGGCATGCTACACAAGCAAATGGTGAAGGAGGTTCACTCGCATAGTTTAATGAAATATTGTATTTTTGTTAGTATTTTTTTTTTTTTGAAATATTGCATGAAAATTTTGGTTTGTTAGTATCAACATTAATGAAATATTGTTAACTTTGTTATTTGAATAATTGAATGAAATGGATTGTTTTGATATATGTGTATTCTAATTTGTATTTTGTGACAATTATCATTTAATGTGAAATCTAGTAAAAATATATATTTTTTTAAAACATCTAAATTCATGACACGTATCTAAGTGTGTCATCTTCTTATTTATGACATGGGCTTCCTTGACACACAATGTGTCATTAAATGTGTGTCATTAACTGTGTGTCATAAATGTGTGTCATTAAATGTGTGTCATTATTGTGTGTCATAAAAACATGACACACAAATGCATGTCATCTTAATTTTATGACTCCTCAATCAACGACACGCTTTTGCGTGTCATAATTACCGTTTTATGACGCACAATGTGCGTCAAGAAATGTGTATTTTCTAGTAGTGTCATCTTAAAATCGAACTTGAACGTTTTCAAATAAACAAGACAAGAGAGCAATTGATAGATAAAGTGATTGAAGCGTTACCACGAGCTGATCAGTGGCAAACATTTGTTTTTATTTTGAAAAATGATGCTGTGTATGATAATATTACTCTTGATGCTTTGTTTGAAAAGATTGAAAGTCATGATCTGGAGTTGCAGAAGCAAAACAAGATGACTGATTCTTCACATCAACAGAATGTTGGCTTGTACTACAAAAGCAGTGTGCTTTCTGATAAAGGCGTTGGTTCACCAAAAACAGCATTTAGTGGTGAAAAGATGAAAGAACCACCAACAACGTCAACAAATCATCATTCTGGATATCATTCATCTTCAAAGACAAATTCTGATGATTCTGATGAAATTCTGTGCAACATTGCTCTTAAACTGAAGAACTCTCCTGCAATGAGCATCAATGCAGCGAAGCAGCAAATGAGTTTCCTTGCATCTGTTTTGGAGTCATATGAAGGTCTAGTAGCTGGCAAAATTGGAAACTCCGAATTGACCAAAGAAGACTACGACCAGATTGATCCAGAAGAGATGGAGCTCATTGACATTCGTTGGTGTTTAGCTAGTTGTATTCGCAGAGCTCAGAGGTATATGGAGATTACCAGGAAACAATCTCTTGGAGGTGCGTCAATAAAGCTTGGATTTGACAAATCCAAAGTGACCTGCTTCAAATGCAAGCAAAAGGGTAATTTCAAAAGAGAATGCAGAAATTCTGAAGTTGGTGAAGGAAGTGAACGTCCTTTCAACGATGATTATTATCGAAAGGCAATTTACCATCGAAGCAGAGAAGAACCAAAGTTGATTGAAGATAAGCCGAGAGAAAAATCAAGAGCTTGTTTTGTAATTCACGATGATGAAGGATTTGACTGGAGCACAGTTTGTCCAGAAGAAGATCGTTTAGAGAATGTTCGTAAAACAGCTCATGGGAGAGCTATGACAGAAGAAAGAAAGTTTGTTTTTGTTGCTGAGATTAAAGATGAAAACAAAGACAAAGACATTGCTGAAGTCCATGAAGAAAAACTTGAGATTAAAGAGAAAACTCGGGAAGAGATCTTAAGTGAGAAGACTTACAGAGAAAGAAACGTTGTTTTAAATAGAATGGATGATATGCAGGAGGAGTATGAGATGGCTGTTGGTAGCAAACGATGGGATAAAAAGAGAGAATGTTACTATAACAGAGAAGGAGAACCGGTTGTTCCCAGGAAAGACATAATCTTCGATGATGTTCTTCTTGCAGTCCCGTTGAGAGCTGAATACTATAGAAGAGTATTGAAAGATGACAAATATGCTAAGCAATATGAAAAGGATATCAGATATGCCATGTTATCGTGTCTGAGAAAAAGGGATGAAGAGAGAATGAAGAAGAATGTTGAAGAAATGGTGAACAATCTGAAGAAAGCTGCTGAAGAGGTTAAAACAGAAACTGTTGAAGTTGAAGCTGTAAAGGAAATCAAAAGTAAAGAAGTTGTTGTGAATGAAGAGGTTGAAAAAGCTGTTACTGAAGAACAGCAGATTGAGGAAGAGATGAAGAAAGAAGAAAAAGAAGAAAAGAATGAGAATTTGAAAGTTGGTGATGCTGGTGTTGAAGTTAGTGTTGAAAAGAAGCAAGATGATGTTGCTGAGAAGACAGAGGTTGCTGAAAACACCGAAGTGCCAATCACTGAGGTAAATTCTAACTCTGAAAACTTGAAATTGATTGAACAATGCAAGAAATGCATGGAACCGTGCAGAGCTTGTACTGAAAAAGATGAGCAATTTAGAACAAGAGATCTTGAGTTCACAAAAATAGAAAATATTTTCAAAGAAAAATGCAAAGAAATGCTAGAAAAAGAAAAGGTTTTTAAAGAAAATGATGAAAAACTTTCAGAAAAATGTAACAAATTAGAGAAAGAAAATGAAGTTTTGAAAGAAAATGTTTTGAAAATGACAAATGAATGTGAACAAAAAGAAATTGCTTGTCAAGAAATGAAGAAAGAATATGACTCAATGAAATTAGCACATGATATTATGAAAGAATCATATGACAAAGTGAAAGATGAAATGAAATATGCTCAATCAAGAATGAATTATATGTCTGAAACAACCAAAGAACTTAAAAGAATGTATTCTATAAAACAAGATGTTGTTAATTCTTATATTGAGGATGTTGCTAAGCTAAAGCGACAGATTGCTGATTTAGAACAGGATAACAACAAGTTAAAGAGTTACCATGTGTCGTCATATGTGCTTGAACGAATTTTCAATATAAAACCGGGTGAGGGTGAGTCTGAACAGAACAAGAAAGGTATTGGTTCAGAGTTTCATCAAGTTCCACCACCGGGAAAATTTGCATTTTATGATGAGGAAAAGGTCGAAAAAGCTTTCAACATGGTAGATCAATTGCCAGACAACATTGACATAACCTATTCCAAATCTGATGATTCTCATGATTCAGAGGTGGTAGGTAAAGTTGTTGAAAGTGTGTTGAAAGAAGAGTCGGTTGATACAGGTAAATCTGAATCACAGGATGAAGATGAAGGAAATATTTATGATGGTTATCTGAAAAACACAAAATCCGAGGAAAGTTTGAATGATGATTCAAAAGGATTGGTTTATACCATGATTGGATCGGACAAATTATTCTTAGATGTTGTATTCCCGATTCAGAATGTGATTTCAGAAAAGGTTGACAAAGTTTTCAAAATGGTAGAGATTGAGAAGTCTGAGATTTCAAAGTTTGTTGGTAAGAGTCATAGAGGTTCGTATAACAAACCTGGTTTCAAAAAGAAGAACATGAAGGCTGGGTTGGGTTATAAGAAGAAACAACATCGAAACAAAAATGAAATGCCGAATTTTCAGACAAAAATGAGTTTTGTTCAAGGAGGCAGTTTAGAAAAAGAAAAAGAACTCAAAATGAGACAGTCTAATGATGAATTCTTTGCTGAAAAGAAAAAGCAACAACCACAGGTCAAAGATGTGTCCATGAGAACATGTTTCAAATGTGATAAAAAAGGACATCTTGCACGCAAGTGTCCTAATCTAAAACTTGTGGATGTTGACAAAAAGATGATTGATGCTGAGAAACAAAAATCTGAGAATGTGAGACAAAGGTCAACCAAATTTGATTCGAAACAAACTTGGAAGTTCAATACAAACAAGTTTGCGTCAAATCAAAATTGGAAATCAAACCAGAACAGGTTTGATTCAAGACATATCTGGAATTCTCACACACCCAGATTTAGAACAACACAAAGTTGGAAAACAACTGTTGATATGACAAAACCTCAAGAGTTTTGGAAACCAAGAGTTGTTGTTCAAAATCAAAGTGTTCAAAAAGATTCACATTTTTACAAACGAGGAACACCAAAAGGTCAAACATGGAGTGTTAAGAAACATGTTGATTTGGTAAAAGATGAGAAAATTGAAGTTAAAATTGAGAAAGTTTTTGTGAAAAATGACAAAGAATTTCCAGCATTGAATGAAAATTTTTGTGTTGAAATGCCTAAGGTTCAACAGACCTGGGCTAAATTGTTCAAGTAATTCAAGTAGTCTGAATGTGCAGGTGCTCAACAATTCTGAAGATTGTGAGAATGGAGGTTGGAGCAGCCTGGCACAACGAGGAGAGGAGGCTGCTAGATCCTGTGTTGGTTGAAACAGGAAGTTTATATGTTTTCTGTAAATAAATAAACAATATTTCAAAAACCCTAAAAATTGAAAAATTTTGAAAAACCAAAAATATTTTTTTTTTATTTTTTTAATTTTTTGTCAAATATTCAAAAATTACAAAAATATGTGTTGATTGAATATGCCGAAACCCTCACGGTTGAACAAACATGATTACTTTCATCAGATTGAAAAACGGTTTTCAAACTGTTAAGATCAATGGGTTGTATATCATGGGGGTACTTTATGTTTTTTTTTCTGCAAAACAGAGCATGAGATGCAGAAAATGGATGGCGAGACAAAGCTATCAGTATTGGTTGTCAAATTTTTTTAAAAATGGTTTTGCATTTTAGGGGGAGAAATATTGTTAGAAAATACAAAAACATTTGAAAATTTGAAAAAGTCAAAAACATGATAAAATTCAAAAATTTGAGTTTTTGCGTAAAAAGAGGAAATGATAGTACATCAGTAGACAGTTACAGTATGCTAAAGAAATGGAAAGTTTAAATGTGTTAAACGATCTCACCGTGGATGTGTCGGTAGGTTTTTATACATTTAGTAAACTTTTTCGGGATATAAACCTAAATTCAAACACTTACTTATTTCGTGGGGAACACTACTTGGATATATAGGTAACCCCTGAAATCTCGTTTGAAAGGTCTCTTAATCTGATATACTAGGTCTTTATACTCTATGATGTCTGGGGTATTATTCCGGGACTTCTGCTGAACGGTAGTTCTGACCTAGTCCCTGGCTAATACTTGCTGCAATGCTTGAAACATAGCATTAAACCCTCAGCATGCTGATGAAACAATAAAATTGATAGTCGCTGCTGTTGTAAGCAAAAAGATCCTCTAAAGGGGACATTCCGTAAAGTCGAAGCTGATATCTCTCTGCGTATACGAAAGTATCGACCTGAGATCCCTCGGCCCTCGCATTCCTAATTTATCTACAGATATCATTGTAGTATACTCACCTGTAAGACTGATTATTGGGATTCTGGATACGGGAGTATATTCAAGAGGTGGGACACATGAATGAGTTTAAGTTCTTAATACATCTAATTCGTATCCTGAATCAGTTGAAGTTTGTATGAAAATTTAAGTGGACAAGTATATCGACAATCTAAGTGAATTGTTTAATACTTAAAGTGTTAAAAAGCTCAATGGTACTTGTGACTTGTCAAAAACTGATATGATCCTCTAACGCATTCTCAAAACAAAAATATTGTTTGTAAATATGTTTGTACATATTTCTTTATTGCTTTATATTTTCAGAAAATACAAAAAGATTTTGATTTCTGCTTTATTTTCGACAACCGATGTCTGAAGCTGAGTTTTTAAAATCTAAGTATGCTGATTGTGTTTCTGAAAATAAAACAAGTTCATTAAATTGTAACTTGATTTAAAATCAAAAATTTCAAAAACAGTTTGTGATATCTCCAAGGTCATTAGCTTGAACTTGGATGATTAACTGTGAGGGAGTTGGATTCTTTAATATTGCTAAATCCATACAGTTTGTTGATAGGGGAAGTGGATTAGAGGATTTGATTGGAATTGCCAGGTTATGATTCCTGGATAGTCTAAAATGCTGTTACTTATAAATATTTGAGTGATTGCAGATGAGAGTCCAGACTACGATCCCGGAAGTTGAGTCTAAGGGGGAGTCTGAAGACGAGCTCAAAGCAAGGGGAAGCTTGTATACGGAAAGCTAGGTGTCGATCCCAAAGCACGGAAGCTTGATGAAAGGGGGAGCCTGCAGCTGATAGAAGAAAAAAAGTGATGGATGTGTACAATGTTACAATCTGAATGAAAGAAAAGGCAGAATGATCAAGACTGAAGAAGGTGATTATAACAGAGATTAGTCACTGAAGACTTCGTCAATATCCGAGGGGGAGTCTGTTAGTGCACTACGTCTATTGACTTCGTCTTGTATCATGTAATAGGAGGTTTTAGAGTTTTTACATGTTAGCTTGATGATTTAGCTTGAAAGTGTCACATGTCATTTCAAGGGAAATCATGATTTAGCTTGAACTGGTTCAAGGGAAATCATGATTTAGCTTGAACAGTTTCAAGCTAAACCTCAACACTATATATAGGCTTCAAGCTAAATCAAGATTTAGCTTGAAGAACACTTTTGCACATTTGACTTTTGGAGAGCTCTAGTTCTAGAGAGAGAAACTAGAGAGAGAAAGTTGTCAAGTGATTCAAGGTTCATTGTACATTTCAGATATATCAATAGAATCACGTTTATAGTACGTTCTCGTGTGTTCGGTCACGCACGTTCACGGATTCCGCACGTCGAACGTGTTGTTACGCAATCGTTTCGGAGTCAAACCGGTCCTAACATATCCCATTTTAATTTTACACCATTCTGAACCTTACGCCTTTTTTACTCTCTGATCGAGGTTCTCGTCATTGAAAAATCTTCGTAAACTAAATCACACGTGTATATGCTGACATTTAAGAGATATACATTCAAGAAAATCAAGGCCAATGGTGATATATATGCGGATTAGACACCAAAAAAAACACTCAACAAATGGCTACAATTTAAGGAATGTGTTTAGTGACGGCATCAGATTCCTAATTGATTGAGAAAGGTCTGGTGGCAAGAAAAGCTGCTTCTAGGAGGTTGTCAAGTGTTTTCGCTCGACGATTCCATTCTTAGGTGGTTGGTTTGGCCCTTGTTCCTCTAACTCGAATCCTAGCCCGGTATATCCCTTTTTAATTTTACACCATTGTGAACCTTACGCCTTTTTTACTCTCTGATCGAGTTTCTCGGCATTGAAACTAAATCACACGTGTATATGTTGACATTTAAGAGATATACAGTCAAGAAAATCAAGGGCAATGGTGATATATATGCGGACACTACAAGAAAACTGGGTTTTTAGTACGTGCAAAAGCATCCTAAAATGCTATTTTATAGGACCTTTCCTTTAATAGGACGAACGGTAAAAGCGTTTCATGTAAAGGGGTCGTAATAAGTCCCGGAGCTAAAAAAGCGTCTTAACATCTCAAATAAGATTATGAAACCAATTTTATGGTCGCGTAATATGTCTTTGAACAACCAAAATAGTGTCCTAATAAAAACATATTAGGACACTTTTACGATGTTCTAACATGTGTTTACATACTTTTAATCTTTTGATACACTTACAAGCATCCTTAGAAAATTAATTGATAGAACCCTTATGATGTAACATTATAACTAATTTAGTACCAAGAAAAGGGTCCTAATATACCAAATAAGATTATGAAACAAATTTTATGCGCATAATATGTCTATAGACAACTTAAATAGCGTCCTAAAAAGAACATATTAGGACACTTTTACAATGTTCTAATATGTTATTACCTACTTTTAATCTTTTGATACACAAACAAGCGTACTTAAAAATTAATTTATAGGACCCTTATGATGTAACGTTATAGCTACTTTAATATCAAGAAAATTGTCCTAATATCCCAAATAAGATTATAAAACCAATTTTATAAACAGACCATCAACATATAACATCCTAATAGTTATTGTATAACATCAACTAATGAAAGAATCATCATATTTCAAATAAGCATGTTCATAACAAAAACACTAACCATAAATAAGTTATAACATTATCTAACATAAAGTCTTAACATTTAACAAAGAAATTAAAAGCAATTAAATAAATAAGAAGTATAAAATCTTGAGTCATCATGCGTCGTCCTCAATCCACATGGACTACCTACAAATACACCATCCATGTATAAGCATTAAGTTCCATGATATTAAAATTATTTGTGTCACAAGTTTAACAAATACATACCGAGATGAATGGTTAGGGCCATGCGATGGATGCACCAATACAATCTTGAATTGTAGAAAATAAACCATATGGTCTTACCAAGTTTTCATCTTTTTTATTGGTAGTTGAACGTTTACCTCACATCATTCTGGTCCAATCTCTGTACCACCAACTAGATCATTTGTGTCCAAGCTCTAGACCCTTCCTCTTGCTACAATCCCGGTAGAGTTTAGAATGCTTTTGAGGAAAACTTCATCTCCAACCTAGATTTTAGTTTTCAACAAATATTTATTAAACTTTAGTCATAATAGTGCAAAAAATCATTTTACAAAAAAATAATAAAGTTTTACACTAGCAGGCTAACATTTTTATAGAAAAACTAAGGAAAATTGGTTTTTAAAGATTTATATAGAAAAATACCCATAAACGTTGATGTCCATTGGTTACATTGGGGAAATGTTGTGATGCAAGAGGTTAAACATTGGAACCACCCCTCGACCCTTCCATCTTTGATACTTGGGCTCGTAACTGGACCACAGTACTAGTAAGTTCTTCACATTGAGACTTCAATTGTATGTTTTCTCTATGACATGCCGAACGACTTGGTATTACACCCCAAACATCAGCAGCACGAACACCCAGACCATACATAACCGCATCACCATTTCGATCATTACCCATTACTTTAGAAAAAAAACATCATCTTGTCCAGGCTTATCGATTGAGCCCTCAGGAAGATTAGAACTAAGTTGTTGCATCTGTGCCTATATTAGACATAGTAACAAAAATAAGGTATATATTTTTAACAGCATCAAGAACACAAAGAAAAAATATGTGTATGAGTATGTAAGCATATTACTTACAATTGCATTTGAAGCTTCCAAATTTTTGGTAGTTCCATCTTTGGAGAAACATGCATGAAACATTTCCAATCGACTTGGATCTTGTCCCTTAGATGCCTATTTGAATAAAAAGAAAAAAAGTATTAACAATGGATATCGACATGCTACATTAACAATTGCACTATCTCATACAATCACCTTTAGCTCTTCACGGACTCGAGCATAACTTTTTTTACCCGTTACTTGAACCATCTTCTTCTTTGCCCGATTCGCCTTGTTTTTTTTCACTTACCAGCTTCAGTAGACAAGTGAAATTTCAGAATGGGAAATAAACTAATGTTATTTAAAGTGGTAAACTATTTCATACCTTAGACTTTTCTTTATTCCAATACTTCACAAGTTTCTTCCATTGTTTTTTTTTTTTTTTGCACTTGTTTTGGCCTAGAACTTATTTGTTCCTTTAGTGACAAAGACAGATCATGGTATAGTTCCTTAACTCTTACCCTCAAGTTCTTCACCTTCCGCCCAAAAGATTGCAATATCCAGCCTTTAGCAACTTCAGGAATATCAAATTTTGTCTAAAAATGAAACACGTTACATGAGAAAACAAATACTTAAGTCATTAACATACATATTTTTAATTATGTACCTTTAAGAGTGCAAGCAACGCTTGTTTTTTGGCGGCCTTGACTTTATTCCGTGGTTTATAAATCGGACAATACTTTCCACTCCTTGAAAGGATTCCTATGAAATGAGTCAGTTGACTACTTTTGTCATTAGTAGGTTGTCTGTGTGCATTAACTAAAATAGGAATTATATCCCCTTTTTCTTGGGCCCAAACCTTTGGCATACACGTTGGTCCTCTCACTCTTTTGCGTACATTTCGAACTACAAAAAGTGAACATGATTTACAATGTACATGTATACATTAAAAATACTAAATATATGATTTAACAAAAAAAAGCAATCAAGTAGATCAAATAAACCTGCTTCATTTTCTTGTTGTGAAACTTCATGCTCATCTTCATTTTCTGGAACTTCACATTCTTCTTCAACCAGTTCATCGTTCTGATTTTCTTAATCATTCACCTTTTCTAAATCTTCCATGTCTTTATCTCCATCATCTTTAAAACTATCTTGTTCTTCATAAGCTTCATTCATATCTATATCTTCAATATCATCAAATTCAACATCATCTTGTTCTTCATTGATATCTACAGTTACAAAAAAGTAAGCATAAAAAACAGTTAATTGAATCTAGACTTAATATTAATTAAATATCATACATAAAATATTTGAAAAAAAAATATAGGTACCATGAAATCTCTTATCACGCTCCCCGTGGTCATCATCGTTGTCAACTGCAAATAACTTTCTCTTAGCTACAGTTGATCTCCCTCTTGTATCAATTACTTGTCCCTTTTGCATATGAGATTCAGAAGATGTTAGCACACGGGAGACAGTCAGAGCAATGAATCGTTTCTGTGCTAAATTAGTATATCTTTTCAGGGACTGCAGAGCAATGTATGTTGGACGTTGTTTCTGTAAGTCGAATTATTAGAGATGAAACCGAAAGAAATTTTATTATCCATATTTGATATTAGTACATTTTTAGAGATTTTTGTAGCAGCTTCTTGATAATCTTGCTCAACATCAACATCAGAACCAGGCGTATACTCTACATCTATATCTTTCTCGCTGGTATCCATTGATTTCTTTTTCTTTTTCTTTGTTTTGTCACTCTCTGCTAGACTTGTCAAAGATTTAGTAATATTTTTCAATCCCAAAGCTTGTAATTTTTTTGGTTCTCTTGAATCCTTGACATTCTACTCTTTTCATAAGCATTCATACGTCTTTTGGAGCTTTGTCCTTGCAAACTTTTATCTTCCATTAACGGTGTACACAAAAAAGAAAAATCTCATTAAAACATTCATAAAAGGCCCAAATAAATAAGATATAAAAATTTATAAAAGAAAGATAAAAGAATAGAGCGTGCGAATAGGATTTGGGAACCGAACGAACGAACGCGATTATCCTAAACGTTAAAATGCCATACAACGATCTTATTAATATAAGTTAATGATACTCTTAATATTTATGGTTTGTAAACCGATTAAATATTATAATTTATCTCATTTTTTAACATTTGGTGTTATAAAAATAAATCATAATAAATTGGTGATATTAGATTTTAATTACTCTTATATGTTGCTAAGTTGATTCAAAATCCATGATTAATATATCAACCAAAAAAAGATCAGCGGCACTATAGGGGGACGGGGTCAAACCCGCGTCTGTTCCCTGATGTCCACTAGGGGTGCAAACGAGCCGAGCCGAGCCCGACCAGGCTCGAGCTCGGGCTCGTTTAACATATGAAAGCTCGAGTCATGCTCGGCTCGATTCGAGCTTTATTTCTAAAGCTCGAGCTCGGCTCGGGCTCGACTCGTTTAGTATTTATTAATTAACTTATATTATAAGTATTATTATACATATAATTAAGTTATTTTTTTATTTATATAAATGGTAATTATTATTATATAAATATATGTTTAATATATTATTAAAAATTACATAAACAGAAAGCTCGTTTACTAAATGAGCTTGTTTTTTAGGCTCGTGCTCAAGCTCGTCTCGTTCGAGCTTTTTTTCGAGCTGAGCTCGAGTAGCTCGGCTCGTTTGCACCCCTGATGTCCACACACACCAACAATTGCTCCACCTTCTGTGTTTTGTATTAGTTGGAGTTTTAAATTCATTTGTACACTCCGATTCAAAAGCAACGTTCCAGCCACTACACTATCTTATTCAGAATTGTTATATTTTGAATGCTATTTGATTTATACGCTAATAGTCAGTCATCCTTTTTATATTGAACAAAAACACACAGTGGTTATAACATCCTTGTTAACTCAGCTTCTGTATATCATGTTTATATAATTACAAGATCGTACAGAACTAAAGATCTATATAAAGGAAGTATCAACAAAAGATAGGATGGATAGACGGAAAAGAAATGTACCAAAATGAATTGCGTCGAGTTCCGTTGAAATCGTATTATCCGGCGAGTTCTTGGCTCTTCCGGCAACGTCTGAATTCTCCGACAGTTGCGGGTTCCTTCGATGAACAAAACGAAAAGGAAACAACTCCCGTAGATCCCTGTACGGCTCCGGCGATACTCCGATCACCGGCGAAAGGCTTGGGACTCCGACAAAATGTGTAGGTAAATCAGAGGAGAGTTTTTGGAAGGGTTGTTTCTGTTTGTCTCGAGTTCTGAGAACATCACAAAGCTTATAATTTTGTAAACGCATTTTAATTTTCTTGGTTCGGTAAGTTATTGTTTCAGAAAATTAAAGAGAGGAAGGATCGGTGTTTGGTTTGTGAAGGCGTCTAGATTCATGGTTGTATAGAAATGGTAACTTCATTCAAGTTAATTCCATCGTCAAATCAGGGAAAGAAGAAAAAGGAAACACAGCAAATCATCAAAGAAATTTTGAAAGTTGGAGGTGTTCACGCGTTTGTTTTTTAGCGGCAACTTTTTGAAGTGAAATTTGAAATATGACATTATGACTATAAACAACTGATGTTGGTCAAGTGTAATGTATCTGGTGGATTGGTTAGTTGGTCGTTTGGTTACTGGTGAGATCTGGGTTCGAGTCCTGTGGTCCACCGTATCCTATTTTTTTAAATGAAGGTTTAAAAAGTTACAAAGAGCCCCCCCCCCCCCCTTAACTTTG
>JARYGA010009967.1:0-24010 GCA_030545235.1 Helianthus tuberosus | reverse complement strand
GAAGTGGGTTCTCTTCCGTTTTTGTACTTATGCATTCCTATCGGGGTGAATATGAAAAGAGCTAAGTATTGGAAACCGGTGCTGGACAGATTTACGGCTAAACTCTCAAAGTGGAAAGCGATGCATCTCTCCTTCGCGGGTCGTATGACGCTTGCAAAATCGGTTCTTGGTAGCCTTCCTTCCTATTTTCTCTCATTGTTTGCAGCTCCAAAATGCGTTATTCATAAGTTGGAAAAGATTAGAAGAGATTTCGTTTGGGGTAAATCTTCAACGAGGCACAAGTTGAGATGGATTCGGTGGGATTTTATCTTGAAAGCTAAAAAAAGGGGCGGTGTGGGGCTTGGGGGTATTCAAAGCTTTAACTTTGTATGCTTGCAATGTGGTGGTGGAGATTTAAAATGAATCCGAATCAGCTTTGGGCTTCGGTGGTGGGTGAGATACATAGGGGGAATGCCAATTCAAACTCGTCAGAAATTCTTCTTATAAAATCTATTCCGGGGGTTTGGAAGGATATAGGATCGGTGGATTCGTCTTTGGCTAAAGTCGGCATAAATCTGAAAGATAATTTGGTCGCAGATGGTGAGTCTTGGAAGTGGCGTACGGACCCTAACGGTGCCTTTTCTATCAAACAAGTGCGGCTGGACATTGAGTCGTCTAGCGTGGAAGCTGAAAACAATTCCTTTGTTTTTGGATGGAATAGTTGGGCTCCTCCGAAAGTTAACTGTCTTCTGTGGAGAGTGTTGATTGGGGAGATAGCTTCCAAAGTTGGCTTGATCCGAAGGGGCGTCGCTTTAGTGGATAGTTTCTGTCCTCGGTGCGGTTTATGCGAAGAGGACCCGGATCATATTTTTGTTAAATGCCTGTGGTCTAGAAGCATATGGTGGAACTTATTGGTTTGGATGAGAATTAGCTTTCCTGTTGATATTTCTAATATGGAGGAGCTAGTTTCTTTTATTCAGAACCGGACGGGTGGGAAGAGGTGGAAGAGGCTAGTTTACACGGTTTAAATGGCAACTGTTTGGAGGATTTGGAAGGCGAGAAACGAGATGGCTTTTGAAGGGCACTTCATTCCGATTAACAAAACAGTGGAGTTAATTAAAGAAGATACTTTTCTTTGGATTAGTAATCATTCTAAGCTCAAGGCGCCCGTTTGGGATAAGTGGAAGTCTTTCTATATTTCCGATTTGTTGTAACCTTTAGTTTGTTTTTTGGCTCCGTTTCGTCTTGTTTCCTTGTTTCGTTTCCTCAGCTTCTTGCTAGCTCTTTATTTTATATATATATATATATATATATATATATATATATATATATATATATATATATAGGGGACCGCTAGAATGAGAACCACCACGAGTTATGAGAACCGCGAGAACCACACCCCACGGGGGGGCGTTGACCACGATTTTTTTTTACAACTAGATGTGTATATTTTAAACACATTCGTAAAAAAAAAAAATTAAACGGCGCGGCCGAGGGGGTAGTTTTTTACACCACAAGTTTGGTGTAAAAAAAATAAAAACACCAAACTTGTGGTGTAAAAAACTACCCCCTCGACCGCGCCGTTTAATTTTTTTTTTTACGAATGTGTTTAAAATATACACATCTAGTTGTAAAAAAAAATCGTGGTCAACGCCCCCCTGTGGGGTGTGGTTCTCGCGGTTCTCATAACTCGTGGTGGTTCTCATTCTAGCGGCTCCCTATATATATATATATATATATATATATAGGGAGGGGCTCATGCGAGAACCACCCTTATTGTGAGAACCTTGAAAACCAATGTGAACACAACCTAAAATAGCTAAAAAAACCTAAAAAAAACATAAAAAAACCTAACCCCCACCCCCCCAAAAACCTAAACCCCCCACCCCCCCCCCCCCACACAAAAAAAAACCTAACCCCCCCCCCCCCAAGCTAAAAAAAACCTAACCCCACCCCCCCCCCCCCACCCCCCAAGCTAAAATGCTAAAAACTGCTAAAAACTAAACCCCCAAAAAACCTAAAAAAATCTAAAAAAAAATCTAAAAAAATCAAAAAAAAAATTTTTGATTTTTTTAATATTTTTTAGGTTAAAATCGCTACTTTTCGAAGCAAAAAAATTTTTTTTTTAAAAATTTTAAATTTTTTTTTTAAAAATTTTAAATTTTTTTTTTGTTTCGAAAAGTAGCGATTTTAACCTAAAAAATATTAAAAAAATCAAAAAAAAAAGTTTTGTGTGATTTTTAGGTATTTTTAGGCATTTTTTGTGTGTTCACATTGGTTCTCGCGGTTCTCACAATAAGAGCTGGTTCTCGCATGATCTTCTCTCTCTCTCTCTCTATATATATATAAAGTGAGTTTGCCGTTCAAAAAAAATAAAATAAAAAGTGATGTGTATATATATAGTAATTATTATTTGGGTGGGGTCTGGTGGTGAAGGGTAGTGGCAGTGGTGGTGTGATAGTAGTGAACGGTGGTGGTTATGATAGTTCAAAGGGAGGGGGGTTGGGTGGGGTTGTGTGTATTTTTTTAATTGTGTGTGTATATATATATATATATTAATTATTATTAGTATTATAATTATATAAATATATTATAATATAATAAAAATAAATTAAAAAAGGTTTGAATGGGAATGGTAATAAAAATAGGTTTGCCAGGGAAGGTTGAAAGTGGTGATGTTAGCCTGTTAGGTGGGTAGTTGTAGTGGTGTAATGTGATTGTGATGGTAATGATGGTGGGTGGCGGAGATGGGTAACGGTGGTGGAGGTGGGTGGTTGTGATGGAGGTTGTATGGAGAAGAGGTGTTTAGAGAGAGAGTGTGTGTGTGTTTAGGAACCCAGGACTTAGACCAGGAGGCGATTACGGAAAACCGTAAATCTGCAAAGTGAGTCATTCTCTTTTATCAAATGCTTTCAAAACTCTAAATGTTTTCCATTGTTACTTATATTATAGTGATTAAGTCTTTGTATTCTTACTAGGAAACTACTGTTAGTATGTGGGGTTTTGTATACATTACTTTTTAAGCATCACTATTGGACAATGGGTTAGCCAATGAGTGATATGACCACAGTCACAGGAACTGCCACCAAGTGACAAATACTATTAAAATGGTTTCTTTGCTATTGGACAACGGGATAGTGTAACAACCTGCACGTTCGTGCGTTGTTACTACTCGATTATACTCGTTACGCCTAACACCAGAGATTCGGATCATGATGTAGCCATATCGCATACATCGCTACTTCGTTGTATTTTCGCATATTACGCATATTTTATCGCTATAACACATCGCATCACACACACTAACGCTCACGATGACGTTGAGTGAGGACCTATTCTACCCTCCTCCATGGCCGTGATGCGTCGCAGAGTAACGCGTGTTCGAAACGAAACCCGGTTATTGTATCGCAACTTTGAAATGTGGATATTTATACGACCCTATGTGACTAATTATACTAAATATAAGAATGTGGGTATGAAAAGGTGTGACCAAACTATCGCAACGCTTAACGATCGAAACGAAACGCCAAAACCCAATTCGCTGGAGGCATTGGATCGAATGACAATTCGATCGGATTGCCACCCGATCGGATTGCCACCAGATCGGATTGCCATCCGATCGACGTGCCACCCGATCCATGGCACTCCCTCACCTTTACTCCTCTACACCTATAAATAGCACTTGTCATATCACTTGAACAGTGATGTGACAGCTCCCACTCGACCAACACGCTTTTGGGCTATTTTCTCTCGATTTATCGCGATTCTTGTAAGTTTTCAACTCAAATCTTGTACTTCTATGATCTACATGCACTTCTTCATCATTTTTCTCTTTTAAATCTTAACTTTTAACCGTGAAATCAATGGATTTGAGGTGTTCTAGGGTGATGTCATCATGGAGATCTTATGAACTTCAAGTGTTGGCCTCATCCCACCAAGAACCACTCAGATCTGAAGGATTTCCACAAGAATAAACAACATTTTCGCATAGATCTACACATATTCATGGATAAAAGGATTGAATGATGGTTTTCTAACCTTCTTTCAACTCTTTTACACTCAATGCACTCAAAACCGATAGAATCGGAGCTTGTTCTGATCTTCTACTCGTTCTTAGTGAAGCGTTGGTTCAAGATCTGAGTTCTATCAAAGAGACTAATGATTTCGGGTTAAACATGAGCAACCGTCTCAAACAGAGGACTGATTGGACTAGGGTGATTCCTGCCCGATTGGGTCACCTTGGTGTTGATAAGGTTCTGTTGTTTGGCACGTTGTCACAGCATCTCGAGAAAACCGCAAAACTTTCAAAACAAACAAGTGTCAAGACGACTTAGGCCGCCGGAACGGATTGCCACCCCATCGGACAGCCGTCCGATCGGCTTGCACTTGGTTCCACACTTAAATTATATTTCAACTCCTCGAGAGTTTTGAGCATCGAACGGATTGCCGTCTGATCGGATTGCCATCCGATCGAACGACCATCCGACCCTGTGATGTTTTGAACTTCAAAACAATTTTCAACATATTCAACACATAGCCAGTTCCAAATGGATTGCCACCGGATCGGATTGCAATCCGATCGAGTGACAAACTACTGTGAACTTGTTCTCACTAAGTGTCCTACTAATCAGATCGTCACCCGGCCGAGCCGCCGTTCGATCGATCGACCCGAAGGGTAGAGATGCTTCTCTGTTATCGGAATACTACAACGAAAACTTCAAAAGGCAAACCATCATACACTAACACATCCATACCAAACGAGGTGACAATCCAATCGAATGGCCATCCGATCGGATGACCATCCGAACGGATTGCCACCCGATCGACTGGCCATCCGATCGGATTGCCATCTGATCGGGTTGCCATTCGACGCTCAGTCACATCTCATCGTTTGTCGCACTGTTCGACGCTTACGCTATCAATCTGTAATCAGGCTGATCTCAGACGTGCTCCCTTCAATCCAACCAAGTTGTGTTTACTTACCGAACACCGACTGTGAGTATACTCGAACCCTTTTCATCACATTTTGGGTGTAACATACGTTCCTATTAAATCGAATTTTATCAAAACGAATTATTCAATCAAACTGTTTATCACATGCGAATAACTGTTATGCATATTTACACGTGATGCTAGTTACATATGTGTTAGGACTTTTACTCGCGAGGTCCCGCCTTAACTAGTATAGTACTATTGAACCCGACGGGGTCTAGTTAGGATGAATAGCAATCGCAATCGCAGCTCGAGTGACTTAGCTGGTAGTATCTGTCTTATATGCATATATGTTGAGGTATCTCGTTTTTGTATTTGGTAATTCACAGCACTTTTAACTCTTTACGCTACACTGTCTAAACTTGTATACTCGGGAATACTTTTGTATTGACGTTGTTTTAACGTATGTTGCAGGTTTAGTCGCAGTCTACATCAAATCAAGCTAGGAAGTCTAGAAACACACCTAAAATCTAGGTTGTCGGATTTGTATTGTTTGAGAAAACAAGAAATTCATGACAACTTATGTGATTGTAATTGTTTATTAGTATGGGATGATGAACGCATTAAATACCGTCGCAATGTAGTTGTTATGGATTCTCTTGAGCAATCTGATTCGCCTAGTGCCTCGCCCCGATGATTTCGCAATCGGTTAAGGTGTGACAGATTGGTATCAGAGCCATAACTCTAGGGAATTAGGGTAGACTTGACCTAGTCCGGGTCAATGTCTTAGAGACGACCTAGTCTATAGTCTAGGTACCAACGGGCCGACTCGTGCGAACCCAGTAGGATTTGCACGGGCCTACTTGATACTCTCGTTCGAACCTGTTAAAAACTACGACTTTGTGTGAACACCGCATACTACAACTTCACACGAAGAGCCTTTCCTAAGGCTGGAATGTTACTTAGCCTTTCCTAAGGCCAACACAATACACACGTTTTTGAAATTATTCGCATAACACAACTGAGTGGTCCAGTCGAGATCAGGCGTGAAAACCAAGAACTCTCGACAAGACCGCTCACTCGGCGCATTTTTCTAACACGAGAACTTTCCGTTGGGCTAGGAGTGACATCCACAACTCAACGAAAGTCTCCATTTCAAAATCTAGTGGAACTCCCAGACCTATTCAAAGGGCACAACCACAGTTAGGAACGAAGTTATTAAGTCAGGGGTGAAACCCGTATCTTAATAAACCGTTCGGCTCTCTATAAAATGGTTTTCAAAAGCTCTCACCAAGGACTCGGCTATAACGATAACTCGAGCCACGCGATGACTAGGTAGACGAATGCCATGAGCTGCATCCCAGTGGAAGCATAAGTCTTCCAGGGCAACGCGCGTGCATGAACTTGTTGGGTATAGTTGGGTTACCTTGGCCAGTCAACGCCTAAACGCCCGAGGCACTCTATCTATTTTACGGATTCGACGATTTTACTCTTTATGGAACCTATTTACGCTTATGTGTTTACAATTTAAAACTTTACACTTTATCGATTTCTCGATTTAATGATTTTCGCTCCCTGCTTTTGCAACCGCACAACTCGCACAGCCATCGCAATCTAAAACAAAACCGAATGTTCGCAACAAAACTAATGTCTAATTATTCGTTTTTGCTCTCACTCTCTCCCTCTTCATCGCGTCCTCGTGCATTCTATCCCGACATGTATGTGTGTAAGCATAAACTACAACCATATAGGTAAATACAAGCGAATCAATTGTGTGGGAATCTAGGAATTTTGTGTCTCCTATGTGGCTCCTATGTGAAATCTATTATATTACTCGCTACAAGTTTTGATCGCGCTCAATCGCATCGCAAGACTCAAAAATCATTATGATCGAATCTCACTCCAAATCTCTCTCTGTCTAGATGTCTTCAAACGACTCCGCCACGAGACAGACAACTAGGAGAAGAGCCAAACGAAGCGCCGAAAAGAGGATTACCTCGCTTGTGGCAAAGGTCGTTCCTCAAATTGTCGCTCAAGTGCACTCTCTCAGCAACTCTTGAACCTCAGAAAACACTAAGACAGAAGCGCCGCAATCTGCTTTCCTCTACAAACACTTCAAAGCCTGTGATCCGATGGAATTCACGGGTGAAGGAGGTGTCTCCCAGCTACTCCAGTGGTTCAATTCTATCGAAGTTACCCTTCGTCAAAGTGGGTGTCCCGATGGTTTCCGTACTACTTGCGCTACCTGGGTATTTCAATCACGAGCACTCGACTGGTGGACAGCCGAACGTAACAAATGTGGGATCTCCCCAGCTTACGCTCTCTCTTGGGATGAGCTTAAAGAGCTCATGAAGAAAGAGTACTGCCCTCCCCACGAAGTCCAGACACTCGAAGAAGAATTTTGGAAAATCAAGCAAGTCGAAGGTGACAATACTGGCTACACCGCAAGGTTCAAACAGCTTAGCATAATCTGCCATAGTTAAGTCAACACTTCAGAAAAAACCATCACGAAGTACATTCGCGGCTTACCTGAATGTGTGGGTGATTTTGTCGAAGCTGCAAGACCTGCTACCATCGAAGAAACCTACCGCTTGGCCGCAGAAATCAACGACAAACGAGTCTTGGGCGGATCTTTCTCCAAGAATCCTGTCAAACAAGCTCAGCAAGCAATCGTCATCGATTCTTTTGACGATTCCTCCGATGATTCTTTAGGTGAGTCCTTGGACGAATCCTCGAACGACAACGTACCGTTTCAGGAAGCTCAGCCCAGCCGCAAACGGAAGACCATGAGCCCAAACTCTTCAACAATTGAACTGTCGCAACCAGAACCTCTTCAAGCAATTCCAGTTCACTCGAAGCGCGACTACAACGGAACTCATCCCATGTGTCTCATGTGTACGTATCATCACCCGCCAGAAGCTAACTGTCGCTTTTGCGCAAATTGCAACTGGTATGGTCATCTTACCCAGCACTGTCGCACGGGGCCGCAGACTTGAGGAATTCCAACAACAATCGCAGTCTCCGTAGAAGTCCTCCACAGCAACATTAATTATGCTTCCAACGTTGCTGTAATGCTAAAATTTTCACCGTTAAATTCCTTTTATGTGTTTGAACTTGTTCTATTTCTCGACGCAATGTGGATTCTATTTATCTCTCGCTCTCCCTCACACTCGCGCACGGACTATATGCTAGCACTATGTACTATATAATGCGTTTTACCCCTACTATGCGTTCTTGAGATAAAGTAAGATAAACGTAAGGATCAAATTAATCACGGGTGCACACGGGATTACTGTGATCAGTGCAAGGAGATCGTAATGAGTTTCAATGATGCCATAACGTTAAAAGCATGGTTAAGCGTGGTGGATACGCCGCTGGTACTTCCTATATATAAGCGTCTTGACCATGTCGACACAATGTGACACCTATTCACGGGGCAGAGGCGTGTGGTGGAAGCATAGTGGATACGCCGCTGGTACTTCCTATATATAAGTGTTTCGCCATGCCAACCAATGTCTTGTGAAGAAAGTGCCATACAAGTTGAGCGTTATTAGACCAATTATACTATGTAATTCTATTTTCGACACACTACACTACCTCGCAAGGCGTAACAATCTCAATCGCAACTCAAAGCGTGTAATCGCTAGACTTTTCGTAAGTCAACACGCTCGCAATCGCATTATCGCTGGAATCTATTTCGCAATCTCAATCGCTTATAGTGTGTTCGCTCATCGCTTTTCGCTTGTCGCTGTCGCCTTTGCTTATTATGATTGTTTTGTGCTATCAATTATCACGTACCGCTTGTCGATTATCGCACTCGCCGTATCGCTAAACTGAGTTCGAAAACGACTTCCTCGCTCAGTTTGCTCAATCCCTCTCTTACACTTGGTCCGACCATCTTTCGCTTGGACCGAGGGAATCGAAATCTATCAGTACTATGTCGACACACATGACACCGCCTCACAGGACGGAAGCCATATGGCTAAAACATGGTGGATACGCCGCTGGTACTTCCTACATATAAGTGTTTTAGCCATATTGTCGAAATTTTGTGGGAAAGTGCCATGCGGGGCCGACTTTAAATTTAAAACTTTTTGATATTATTAAAACCTTGTGTAAACAAAGCTTTTCTTACAAAACTTTTTCTAAAATTTGGTCAAAACCTTCATTCAAAATGAGAATTTCTTGTAACGATGGTGTGACAATCGACTCAAGTTACTGCCACGTGACGAGAAAATTTCGTAAAATGAGTTTTAAACATCCTAAAACCTTTTAGTAACCTAATAAAACCCCACTCATAGCGTTGGTGTGAACATCGAAACAGTTTAACGCCGCACTGTGGGAAGATTTTTCATAAACAAGTTTCTTCAAACCTTTTCGAATTAATCAACTTTTCGAGAACTCAAAACACTTTTGGATCGCTTTTGTGTGTTGTCATCTTTTGCATACGAATCGTCTTACTCGCCGCAATCACCCAGCCTTCGCAACGCTCTCTCTCGTCAATCTTCAATTGATCGCTCGCTTATTCTTGACGCTTTATCGCTACTCTCATTCGCGTCAAACCTCGCGACCCTTCTTATGGATTAATTTCGGGGCGAAATTTCCTAAAGCAGGGGAGACTGTAACAACCCGCACGTACGTGCGTTGTTACTACTCGATTATACTCGTTACGCCTAGCACCAGAGATTCGGATCATAATGTAGCCATATCGCATACATCGCTACTTCGCAGTATTTTCGCATATTACGCATATTTTATCGCTATAACACATCGCATCACACACACTAACGCTCACTATGACGTTGAGTGAGGACCTATTCTACCCTTCTCGATGGCCGTGATGCGTCGTAGAGTAACGCATATTCTTGTATCACAACTTTGAAATGTGGATATTTATACGACCCTATATGACTAATTATACTAAATATAAGAATGTGGGTATGAAAAGGTGTGACCAAACTATCGCAACGCTTAACGGTCAAAACGAAACGCCAAAACCCAATTCGCTGGAGGCATTGGGTCGAATGACAATTCGATCGGATTGCCACCCGATCGGATTGCCACCCGATCCATGGCACTCCCTCGCCTTTACTCCCCTCCACCTATAAATAGCACTTGTCACATCACTTGAACAGTGATGTGACACCTCCCACTCGACCAGCACGCTTTTGGGCTATTTTCTCTCGATTTATCGCGATTCTTGTAAGTTTTCAACTCAAATCTTGTACTTCTATGATCTACACGCACTTCTTCATCATTTTTCTCTTTTAAATCTTAACTTTTAACCGTGAAATCAATGGATTTGAGGTGTTATAGGGTGATGTCATCATGGAGTTCTTATGAACTTCAAGTGTTGGTTTCATCCCACCAGGAACCACTCAGATCTGAAGGATTTACACAAGAATAAACAACATTTTCACATAGATCTACACATATTCATGGATAAAAGGATTGACGGATGGTTTTCTAACCTTTTTTCAACTCTTTTACACTCAATGCACTCAAAACCGATAGAATCGGAGCTTGTTCTGATCTTCTACTCGTTCTTAGTGAAGCGTTGGTTCAAGATCTGAGTTCTATCAAAGAGACTACTGATTTCGGGTTAAACATGAGCAACCGTCTCAAACAGAGGATTGATCTGACTAGGGTGATTCTTGCCCGATCGGGTCACCTGGGTGTTGATAAGGTTCTGTTGTTTGGCACGTTGTCACACCGTCTCGAGAAAACCGCAAAACTTTCAAAACAAACAAGTGTCAAGACGACTTAGGCCGCCAGAACGGATTGCCACCCGATCAGATTGCCACCCGATCGGACAGCCGTCCGATCGGCTTGCACTTGGTTCCACACTTAAATTATATTTCAACTCCTCAAGAGTTTTGAACATCGAACGGATTGCCGTCCGATCGGATTGCCATCCGATCGAACGACCATCCGACCCTGTGTTGTTTTGAACTTCAAAACAATTTTCAAAATATTCAACACATAGGCAGTTCCAAACGGATTGCCACCCGATCGGATTGCAATCCGATCGAGTGACAAACTACTGTGAACTTGTTCTCACTAAGTGTCCTACTAATCAGATCGTCACCCGGCCGAGCCGCCTTTCGATCGATCGACCCGAAGGGTAGAGATGCTTCTCTGTTATCGGAATACTACAACGAAAACTTCCAAAGGCAAACCATCATACACAAACACATCCATACCAAACGAGGTGACAATCCAATCGAATGGCCATCCGATCGGATGACCATCCGAATGGATTGCCACCCGATCGACTGGCCATCCGATCGGGTTGCCATTCGACGCTCAGTTACTTCTCATCGTTTGTCGCACTGTTCGACGCTTATGCTATCAATCTGTAATCAGGCTGATCTCAGACGCGCTCCCTTCAATCCAACCAAGTTGTGTTTACTTACCGAACACCGACTGTGAGTATACTCGAACCCTTTTCATCACATTTTGGGTGTAACATACGTTCCTATTAAATCGAATTTTATCAAAACGAATTATTCTGTCAAACTGTTTATCACTTGCGAATAACTGTTATGCATATTTACACGTGATGCTAGTTACATATGTGTTAGGACTTTTACTCATGAGGTCCCGCCTTAACTAGTATAGTACTATTGAACCCGACGGGGTCTAGTTAGGATGAATAGCAATCGCAATTGCAGCTCGAGTGACTTAGCTGGTAGTATCTGTCTTATATGCATATATGTTGAGGTATCTCGTTTATGTATTTGGTAATTTGCAGCACTTTTAACTATTTACGCTACACTATCTAAACTTGTATACTCGCCAATACTTTTGTATTGACGTTGTTTTAATGTATGTTGCAGGTTTAGTCGCAGTCTACATCAAATCAAGCTAGGAAGTCTAGAAACACTCCTAAAATCTAGGTTGTCGGATTTGTATTGTTTGAGAGAACAAGAAATTCGTGACAGCTTATGTGATTGTAATTGTTTATTAGTATGGGATAATGAACGCATTAAATACTGTCGCAATGTAGTTGTTATGGATTCTCTTGAGCAATCTGATTCGCCTAGTGCCGCGCTCCGATGATTCCGCCATCGGTTGGGGTGTGACAGATAGCCAATAGTAATTTTGTAAAATAGAAACAAATGTAAAAACCCTTAATGTTGTATTTATAAGGAATATGCCTTTTATACAAAATGAATGAACTTATCAGTATTTTTCGCTGATCAAATGTTTTTAAAACGCGTTTCAGATGATTTACCGTGAAGAGAAGGAAAAGTGCTATGGGGCACTCAAAGCTTAAATAAGTGGCTATGTAAACCTGAATGAAACGTGTTTTATAATCAAGGGTTTTTCCTTGTTAAAATCCTTTATATAAATATGAGTTTCATCACACAGTTTATGAATAAAAACTACGACGTTTTGAAAACTCTGATATTTTTCCTGACACTCGGTTCTGATGAAAGTTCTGCTGCGATAATTTTAATAAACACCGGTACCATTTGTATCTGCTCCCGTCCAGGGTAGGGCCGAGCGTTGTGACACATTTGGTAAAAAGTGGAAGATAAGGTGTCAAATTATAATCTGAACCAAACCTTAGGGTGTAAAATTGCACTTTATTTAGTGTTTGAACAATGTTTGAATGTGATTGGTTAAAACATATTAAAAAAGTGGGGTGTATACAGGACCATGGTTTCTTCCACAAGAGAGGGAGCAACGCCCGAATTCACAAGTAGTATGAGGTGTGCTTGGTGTTTTTGGTGTTCTCTCTTTATAATGGAGGTTGAGAGGAATGTGAATCCGCGGGACGTGGTTGGCTGGATATCGTTGTCCCTTATACTTTTTATCTCTCCTGTGACAACTGCCAGTGGAGATATGTGATACAGTGGCTCGCGAGATATCATTGGTCACACGTCACTTTCACATTTCCTTTATGTCTCCTCTGTGCTGGTGCATTTGATGTGACGAGTGGGCCCCGAAGATGATTTGTTTTGACCAGTTGTCCGAGTTATGATTTGACTTTGGGCTTTTCCCGGACCTGCAGGGGTCTAGGCCCATATATCTTCAATATCTGACAATGTTTCTAATATATTTCATAATACTTATCATATGTCTCTAATATACTATATGAAGGTTTCATGATATAGTTTAAAAGTGCCACGATATTTGAAGGAGTTGACAAGGTGCAATTTCTTATTTTATCCTCCAAAAATGGTGAAGGAAAGTACGTCCTTTAGTGTTATTATATCAAATTTGCTTCAAGCCATATTAGGTAGTAGTTAAATGATGTCTCGTGATAGATTGTTAATGTTATTAATCATCTTCATCGTGGTAGTTACATTTAACATGTGAGAAAAAAGATGAACTTTCGTATTTCCTTAATCATGTTTGAATATTTTTTCATTGTTGATAATTGTTGGTATTATTAATTATCTTTGCAGTAACCCTTGATTTCAATGTTATTAAAGATGAACTAATGAAACAAGCATTGTTAACTATACACATCTAATGGTATTTGAATGACATATTATAAGGATTTTTTTATGATACGCACATATGTTTACCAAAATTAAGTTGATCAACGCATCATATCATTAATATCACGATGACTAGTGTAGTATAATGATCAAGCACATGAAATATTGTGATTTAATAAAACATGTTTTTTTTTGTATAGTGTAATGATCAATCACAATCACGTCTCTACTTGTGTGAAAGGAGTCAAACCAGTCTACATCTAGCTAGCCATGCGTAACGTGTGGTATTATTTGAATTAATGTTTGTTGGATTAATGAAGAAAAGTCTTCTTTCAATCAAGCAACTAAAAGTCAATTTAAGTCATATTGTATGTTAAATTTAGCTAAAGATATTTTAGTTAGATGGTCAAATTGTATGTTCAATTAAACGAAGAGATATGAGTCAGTATGGGGCTAGCTTATTTGATAGAGTCTTTGTTTCTTAGTAAAGATATTGGATTCTATCCTAAGCAAGTGGAGATCTGTGATACAGTGGCTCGCGGGATATCAACGGTCGAATAATACCCAACGTTCAAATTCCATCCAATTTCAACGCGTTATACTTTCAACGCGTTACAAAAAGAACGCGTGATGGGGTGGGCGGCGGCGGTGTTCCGTGGTCGATTAACGCGTGATGGGGTGGTATCACGGACCACCCCGTCTGCTCTAATAATTCGGTATAACTAGTAAATTGCCTTACGCGTTGCCATGGCGTTTCGTAAAAAAATTATGTTAAAACATGGACCAACTGAAAACGTACATAAAGATAAACACAAAAACGTGTTATATCTGATCCGACTCATTTCCAGAAAAATTTACGTTGAAACGTAAATCAACTTGAATTTTTATACCTACACGTACATAAAAATAAACACGTAAAACTCGACTACAAAGCCTTTAAGAAATTAAAGGGTTGTACGTGTCAATGTTAAAATTTAAATTTAAAAGGTAAAAATATACAAAGATACAAAAGGATAAAGAAGACAAAAAAAGTTAAATCAAGCACTTTTAATTGTGGTTAATAATTGTATTATATAAAATTTAGTAGTGAATAAGAGTTGTGTATCATTAAATGCTAAAAAAAATAAAAGGACATGGAGTCGTTCTAATATGGGTTTCTCCGCGAAGTGGCGAAAGTGGGTCAAAGGGGTTATCTCCTCAGCTAGATCTTCTGTTTTGGTCAAGGGCTCCCCCACATTTGAGTTCCAATGTCAAATAGGTTTGAGGCAATGAGATCCACTTTCTCCCTTCCTTTTTCTTATTGTCATGGAAGCTTTCTCTCAAATTGTTTCTAGAGCTTGTGAATCGGGGAGATTAAAAGGAATTGCTTCCTAATGGGGGCCCGGTGATCTCACACCTTATTTATGCAGACGATGCCTTAATTATAGGAGAGTGGGAGGATGAAAACATCCTAACAGTTGGTAGAATTATGTGGGTTTTCTATGCGTGCTCGGGGCTGAAGATTAATATTCATAAGTCCAGTTTAATGGGAGTGGGGGTGTTAGAAGAGGACACAATCGTATGGCGGCTAGAGTGGGTTGTTTGAAAGGGGATTTCACTTTCAAATACATGGGAATCCCCTTAGGTGCTAATATGAATCGAGTTGCTAATTGGGATCCCATTGTGTTGATATTTAAGAACCGTCTTGCAGCTTGGAAAGCGAACTCCCTATCGATCGGTGGCAGGTTGGTTCTTATTAAAGCAGTCCTTGAAAGTCTTCCGATTTATTATTTTTCTATCTTCAAAGTGCCGGGTAAAGTGATAGACAAATTGGAAGCTCTTATGAGGAACTTCCTGTGGGGAGGATCAGAAGGTGTTAGAAAAACGCACTGGGTTGCGTGGGAGAAAGTTACGACTCCTAAAAAGCTTGGCGGGCTCGGTATTTGTAAGCTTAAAACAGTGAATGAGGCTTTATTGGCAAAATGGGTATGGAGATATAGGGTGGAAGACGATAGGCTTTGGAGAAGGGTAGTTTTGGCGTGTCATGGTAATAATAGGAAGTGGATGTTTATCCCTTCTAAAGCAGGGATGAAAGGGAGTATGGAAAAACATCACGAGATTAGAATCTAAAGTGCTTCTCAATGGTAAGCGTATTCATAGTTACATTAAAGGGGTTGTGGGGAACGGGATGAGTATTCGGTTTTGGATTGACTGGTGGTGTGGAGACACTCCTTTGATGGTAAAATGGCCGCTTTTATTCGCCTTAGAAAAAAACAAAAACTGTTGGGTTTCGGAGCGGTTAAATGGCGACGGGGAGGGTAGTTCGGTGTCGTGGGACTGGCTCAAGCCCCCGGGGTCTGCGGCTGAGTTAGATGAGCTGGAAAAATGTTCTTCGGAATTGTCGGCGAGGACGTGCACAGCGGTTAAGGATACATGGCGTTGGAGTCCAGAAGTTTCAGGTAAGTTCTCTATGGGATCTTATAAAGAGTTGGGTTCGGTGGTTCATAGCTCGGAATCGTGTTGGTCGGTGGTGGGCTGTAAATGGCTCCTGGCTAAAGTTAATATTTTTATTTGGAGGGTGGCTATCGATCATATTTCGACTAAACAGGCTCTGGAAAGGAGAAACATATCGGTTGGATCGACGAATTGTAGTTTTTGTGGTGAGGTGATTGAGTCCGTTGACCATTTATTCACGGCTTGCTCTACATCGATTCGGGTATGGAACAACATCAGTTTGTGGGTCAAAATTCCCACGATTTACGCTTTTTCGTTCTCGGACCTGTTGGAGTATCACAATAGCTTTGGCGGAAATCTGAAGACCAAGGATATAGTTCAAGGAATTGTAGCCGTGACGTGTTGGTGCCTTTGGAAAGCTAGGAACATGAAAATATTTTCTAACGGTAGAGGAGATTATAGTGAGATTGTGGGAGAAGTAAAGTCTCTTAGCTTTTTTTGGTAAAAAATAGATCCAAGCTTTGTAATCTAGTTTGGAGAGAATGGTGTAAGTACCCTCTGTATATGATGTAATCGGGTTTTGGTGAGGTCCTACGCAGGGGCGGAGACAGCATTAAACCAGCCGTAGCACGGGCTACGGCTCAAAGTCGTGTTCGCGGTGTTTCGCAGTGTTAATTTTTTTTTTTTTTTTTTTTTGGGATTTTATATAAAGGATACCCCTAAAAAAATACGATGATACCCCTATAAAGGATTTTATATGAATACACCGTAAATTTTTTTTTTTGGGATACCCCTGGTTTTAAGGTCTAGCTCCGCCACTAGTCCTACTTTTTTTTGTCAGGCCGGCCGTTTCTTAATGAAGTTTATCTTTAAGAAAAAAAAAAGGCTAAACCTGGGGAGGTGTGAGCGTTTATGTATATCACTACGAAATTATGTGAAAAATATTTAACTATTAATTTATGTTTATTAATGATAAGTATATATTCACGTGAGGCTTAAAAGCTTTATAAGATGGCCTGTGAAAACAATTACAACAATCTGAGCTCCTACCACCATTTTCTTACATTTAAATATATCCCACTGGACACGACAAAAAGCATATATGGACATGTTAAAAGATTACGGTCCTATGTATGTAATCTCGTGTAAGTATGGGCAATCTTAAATGAGCTGAATTATTACATACATATTATTTAAAACTTCATTGATATAGAACATATTTTATATTTGGTAAATCATATCACCAAAGAGACAAAAACGAAACACATATTAAATTGAGAGTTAAATGCTTGGTTGGTCCCTGTGGTTTGCAAAAATTGCAAACTTGGTCCCAATGCTTTACTAATTACACTCGTGGTCCCGGAACTTGTCAAAAGTGCACTCGGTTGGTCCCCAGCCCTAACATCAGTTAAATATCTCAGTTAAGTCCATGTTAAATGACCAAAATACCCTTGCTTATTAACAAAACCCACTGCGTCCACCTCTCTCTTTCTCCACAACCTGATCCTAAATCAAAAACCTAAACCAAACACAGACATCTTACCCACAAGTCCCTGCTCTCTCCCTCTCTGATCGATGACTGACCGGCGAGCACAGGGTCGGCGACGGGCTGCCGGCGCCCTTATTCTCCAGCGACTCACCCTACACGCACACCTATGGTCCTAAAAGAGAGAGAAAGTGACGAAGGAGAAGAGGAATCGAGAAGAGATCTGAGAATCGGAGTCGGAGGAGCAGCGCCGCCGCTCACGGCGGAGGAGGTCACGACGGAGTCCAGGCGGCTGAATTGGTGGTGCGGTGGTTCTGGTGGCTGCTGTTGACGATGACGATGATATATATTGCTGATGACAGGTTTCTGGTAAACCCTCGCACCTCCCTCGTTTTCTTTTGAAATTTTTTTTTTTTGGTTTCGAGAGTTAATGACAGAGGTGTTTGTTTGTTAGAGGGATTTGGATTAGAATTTAATGAATTTGAGTGATAATTTTATAGAAAAATGGTGGAATTTGGGTTGAAGCAGTAATGATGAGATTGTCTGGAACATATCCCACATTGAGACCAGATGATGATGAAAAATGGTTGGTGATGAAGATGATGATGGTGATGAAGATGATATGCCGCTGGTTTTTTAACTCTTAATTTTTTAATGGTGTTTATGGGTACGATCTTCCATGATTGATTTGGGTTTTGGAGTTTGTGATTTTGTGAGAAATTTGCAGTTGGATTGAGAGAATTTTGGGGACGAATGAGAGACTAGAGGAGAGAAAGTTGGACTGACTCGGCCATGGTTGACGGATCTGGTGGTGGTGGTCGGGTATTGGTGTTCGGAGGTGGTGGTTGTGGTGGCCAAAGATGATGGTTACTGGTGTTTGAGAGAGAGAAGGGGGTTGTTGAAGAAGATGATGAGGGTGGTGTTACAGGTTGAAGAAGATGATAAGCAAGGGTATTTTGGTCATTTAACATGGATTTAACTGAGAAATTTAACTTCAGTTAGGGCTAGGGACCAAGCGAGTGCACTTTTGACAAGTTCCGGGACCACGAGTGTAATTAGTAAAGCATTGGGACCAAGTTTGCAATTTTTGCAAACCACAGGGACCAACCAAGCATTTAACTCTTAAATTGATGAAACAAACAGGTTAAAAAAGTTATTCACATGTTTATCAACAGTGGAACTTACAAGGAGTATGAGCGGCGGTGATGGAGGTGAGCGGGAAGTAGGAGTAACAGATCCCGATGACCATCTCCAAGTTTTCAATGGCGCAGGAGTAACAGGTGGCTGGAACCTACCAACTTGGTGTCATCTTTTCGCACAAACATTTGTCGGCGCGGCGCGCGTCAGGTTCGACAGCCTGCCAGCAGGAAAAATCAAGTCATGGATCGATTTTAGAGACAAGTTCCTTGCGCACTTCTCCCAACAGCGCAAGCATACTAGAGATCTAGACGATTGTCTGAATATATGGAGGAAAGATCATGAAAGCGTGGAAGATTTCATCACCAGGTATAACAAAGAATGCCTGGAAATCGGTGATGTAGGTGAAAAGATGACGCGCGCACATTTTATGCGGGCAGTAAAGTGCGACGACCTGATCAAACGACTGAAGGGAAGAGATGGAGGCCCCAAAGATTGGGAGACCTTCATCGAAGCGGCAAAAACAATTGCGCGCACTGACAAAAAATTGACCGGTGACGACAACCGTCAATACAGTTACAACCATAACGATCGGCGCAACAAGAAAGGCAAAGGCCAATCATGGAAAACATCTGGTTATAGAGAAAGAAGCCCGACAAGAGAAGACGCGCGCAATACAATCAACCTGATTGCTCATCGCAAGGAGGTCAAAAGGGAGAACAGAGAAAAACAGTGGACACCCTTAACAAAAACTCCTTCTGAAGTTTTGTCAACCGAAAATCACCAGTTCAAACCTCCCCTACAGATGCGAAACAAGAGGGGCCAAGACCCAAATCTTTTCTGTGAGTTCTACAAGGACACAGGTCACCTGACTGACGATTGCTTCAGCCTAAAACAAGAGATAGAAAGAGCCTTAAGAGATGGCAGACTTACCCATCTAGTGAAAGGCGGAAAGCGCGACTACCGTCAAATTCAACGAAGAAAAGAAGGGCCAGACAACAAGAAACTTCAGAAGTTAGAAACTCACATGGTTCAAGGAGGTCAACGAAAGCCAAGAAAGAACTATAACAAGCGCACACAAAACGACTCTTGGCGCGAGAGACAAGTTGTTTTTCCCATAGTGAGAGGAGGTCCAAGAGAAAGACGACCCATAGTCATATCTGGCGTAATCGGTCATTACCAAACCGACTACATTTTCATTAACCCAGGGAGCACTGCAGATATCATCTACGAACAATGCTTCAACCAATTTGACCAAGAGGACAAAGCGCGTTTAGAGCCAGTCGATTACCCACTAACTGGTTTCTGCAACGAAGCCGTTTTTCCTCTCGGCCATATATCATTCCCAGTGCTGCTCTCAGACGGAAGAAATTCGAGAACGGGGGAAGTCACGTTCATGGTACTACCAGCACACTTAAGACATGACATCCTGCTGGGAAGAGAATCCCAAGGAGATTTTAGTATGATTTGCTCTGGGCCGCATTCAGCTGTTGGTTTCCCAACAGAGACAGGGGTAGCACTAATTTATGCAAGCAAATAAGTCTTAGCAACAGACGAAATCAGGCCAGAAAAAGCAAGCAAATCTACACCACGCGCGGAAGCTGAAAAATGGGTGCTAAATAGCAAATACCCAGAACAAACGGTCACCTTGGGCCCTGCAATGTCTGACCTCACGCGCTTGGCACTAAAAAAGTTGTTATTCGAAAATATGGATGTGTTCGCCTGGACATCAGCTGACATGGTAGGTGTTCCACGGCACATAGCAGAGCATAGATTAAACGTCTCAGAGAGTGCCAAACCTGTGGTACACGCCAAGCGCCATCTAGGAGACATAAAGCATGACGCTATGCAAGAACAAGTCACGGAGCTTTTAAACGCCGGCATCATCAGAGAAGTCCGATACCAAACTTGGGTGGCGAGCCCAGTAATGGTCCAAAAAAGAAACGGTAGTTGGAGAATGTGTGTAGATTACAAGGATCTAAACAAGGCATGCCCACGCGACTGTTATGCCTTACCAGATATCGATGAGAATATTGATTCACTGGCAACATTCAGATGGAAATGTTTTCTTGATTGTTATAAGGGATACCATCAGGTGCAGATGGCCATCCAAGACGAAGACAAAACCGCATTCCGCACACCGACAGGGCTGTACTGCTACACCAAAATGCCTTTCGGTTTAAAGAATGCAGGGGCGACCTATCAGAGATTGATGAATGAAACATTCAGCGATGCTATCGGGAAGTACATTGAAGTGTATATGGATGACTTAGTCATCATGAGCAAGGAGGAAAGTATGATGCTAGCAAACATCCAAAAAACGTTTGACACACTGCGCGGAGTGAGTATCAAGCTGAATCCAGCGAAATGTTCCTTTGGCATGGAAAAAGGAAAGTTCCTGGGTTTCATTGTCACAATGAATGGGTTTAAAGTCAATCCTGAAAAAGTGCAAGCGATCGACAGGATGCCTTCACCGTCGACAATCAAGGAAATGCAGAAGTTGGCCGGACGGTTAGCAGCACTCAACCGTTTCCTAGCCAATCATGCAGCTAAATCTTTCCCATTCATCAAGATACTCTGCAATTACATGAAGAAAAGTCAGTTCCAATGGACTCCGGAAGCCGAACAAGCCTTCCGTGAAATGAAAGACTGCCTCATAAGACTACCAACACTGACGGTGCCAGTGAAAGGAGAACCTTTGGTGATGTATCTGTCAGCATCCGATAAAGCAGTCGGAGCAGTTCTGCTTATAGACTGACAAGGCACACAGACACCAGTTTATTATGTGTCTCGCACTCTTAATGATTCGGAAACGAGGTATGCTATAATGGAAAAACTAGAGCTGGCACTAATTCATGCATCAAGGCGGTTGCGCAGATACTTCGCCGATCATGTCATCCATGTCTTAACAAATTACAACATCGGTAACATCCTGGCGAGGCCCGAGATTTCTCGAAGGTTAGCGAAGTGGGCCATAGAACTAGGAGGTCATAATGTGGTCTTCAGGCCAAGACCAGCAATTAAGGGCCAGGTGTTGGCCGATTTCATGACGGAAGTGCCCGATGAAAAAGACGGGGACTATAAGGCAATGGAAAGAGCTGAAAAGCAACGTTCAGAAGAACCATGGTTACTGTACACAGATGGCGCATCTAACGAAGATGGCGCAGGCACAGGACTTAGGCTATTAAGTCCAGAAAAACACGAATTCACGTATGCCATCCAGTTAGACTTCAAGAGCACGAACAATGAAGCCGAGTACGAAGCTTTTCTTGCCGGTCTGAGGTTGGCGATTAAGATGGGAGTCAAACACATTGAGGCGCATGTGGACTCCATGTTAGTAGCCGGACAGATTAACGGCCTGTACGATGCCAAAGGAGACGTAATGGCGTTATACCTAGACCAAGCAAAAGCATTGCTGCAGAACTTCAACTTTTACAAGGTGCACCATATAAACCGAAGCGAGAATAAACCAACAGATGCACTGAGTAAACTTGCATCCACCAGTTTCCAGCACCTGGCCAAGGATGTGCGCATTGAAGTTCTGAGCAACCCATCGGTACCTCTAAGGCAAGTGAGCGTTATTCAGCTGGGAACGACGTCTTGGATGACTCCCATAATCATGTATCTCCAGTCTGGAATGTTACCGGAAAACAAAGTTGAGGCAAGGAAAGTTCAGTACAAGTCCGAACACTATCAGATGGTCGATGGGATTCTGTACCGGAAATCATATCTCGGGCCATTATTGAGATGCGTCGACCCAGAAGATGCAAACTACCTGATCCGGGAAGTACATGAGGGAATCTGTGGCATCCACGCCGGCCCGAGAACGGTGGTAGCGAAAGTGATGAATGTCGGGTACTACTGGCCCGGAATGCATCTAGACGCAGTAAAGGTTTTGAGGAAATGCAGCCGGTACCAGAGACATGCGCCGAAAACGATGCGCCCCAAAAATGAACTAGTCCCCGTAACAACAGCGTGGTCGTTTCAACAATGGGGAATAGATATGGTTGGGCCCTTTCCTGAAGCCCCGGGAGCGGTTAAATTTATCATAGTCGCGGTAGACTATTTCACAAAATGGGTGGAAGCGAAGGCGCTGGCGTCAACCACATCTACCGTAGTGCGGCGTTTCATCTGGGAACAGATAATCTGCAAAATTCGGGCTGCCTCTGAGAATCATCACCGATAACGGAACGAATTTTGCTGCAGAAGACCTTCAACACTGGTTCAAAGAGCTACACATAGAGCATACCTTCTCCTCGGTTGCGCATCCGCAGGGGAATGGTCAGGTCGAAGCCGTCAACAAGAGCATTGTAGACGGTATCAAGGCACGGTTGGGAACACAAAGAAGAGGCTGGGTTAACGAGCTACCCAGCATATTATGGGTCCATAGGACGATGCCAAAAATAAGCAACGGAGAAACAACGTTCAGTTTAGTCTATGGGTCCGAGGCCGTCATACCAGCAGAGATCGGACTACCGTCGCCAAGAATGCTCTCCATGAACGTGATCAACAATGAAGAAGAAAGGAGGTTGGACCTTGACCTCCTAGAATAAAGAAGAGAGATGGCGGCGATTATCGAAGCAAAGTATAAAACCAAACTAGAGAAGTATTATAACTCCAAGGTACGAATTTGCACGTTCAATCCCGAAGATTACGTCTTAAGGGACAATGAGGCGTCTAACGCCGAAAAACCCAGAAAATTAGCTCCCAAGTGGGAAGGACCTTATGTTATAGACGAAGGACTTGGGAAAGGGGTGTATAAATTACGCACCCTCGACAACAAAGAGGTCCCAAGAACCTGGAATGCTTAGCAGTTAAGAAGATGCTACATGTAAACAGCCGAAGTTTTTTCTATGTACTTGTAATGGCTGCGCGCCAACACATTTAACACTAATACAAGAAGTGTTTGGCTATCTCTCCTCATGCGCATTTTTTGTCACAACTGCATATATTACTTTGGGCATACACGAAAACACCAATGGCTCGAACTTAGGAAACGTTGTAGACCTCCAAGGCTTGTCACAACCAAGTGCATAGCCGGGTCAAAAACACAACCAAAGCCTACAAAACGCCAAATAAATACTGCGTGCCCACATAAACACGAAAGCATCGAAAACATGGTAAATAAACATTGTAAGACCCCCAAAGCTGAACACAGCCGGGTCCACACAATAACCTGTAACTCGATCACTTCGTATATACGAATCAGCTCGCGCGCTTAAACGACAGAGCAAACGTTGTAACCAACACAACACAACCTGTCAGCGCCATCATTCATTCGTGATACCTAATCAAAGTAATTACACATGCACATATTGTAACGATAGCAAAATTCACAACAAACAAAGAAACAAAGCCAAATATTAACATAAGCTATGTCAAATGTAACAAAAATGACAGCAGATATGACAGCTATAGGCAAATTGTTCACGAAGCATAAAGTTAAATTGTTCACGGGATTGTCATTTACAAGGCTAACGAAGCCCATACGCGGTGTACAAGCCGGAGTCTTTCATTCATGATGACTGGTGTCAGCACCCCGGGCTACATGATCCTCATCATCAAGGGCCTTCTTTAACAAGGCAACGCC